>JASGCC010000413.1:0-124856 GCA_030067915.1 Hydractinia echinata | reverse complement strand
ATCCATGTGTAATCATTTCTTTTTGTCCTTTACAATTACAATTTTGGTTCCAATTATTGAAGGTAAACTCTGTAAACTACCTACCAAACTTGGGTACATAAAATTCATTAGACCACGAAGTCGAATACAGTTCGTCCTAGTGTTTAAAAATAATTCATCAGGGTTCGATTTGTTATAGGTAGAAAAATATACATAGACTAAAAAATTATTTTACTTGCACTCGAAGTCTTTGAAATACAACGTATGTTTCACCCGGAGCTAAAGGTCCATTTCTGTACGCCTGGTACTGATCTTCTTTTGCGAACAGAGCTGGATAGCATCAAGTAGGTTACATTATCACCTAAGTAATATTATAAAATTTTATTATTATTTAATCTGTTTCTTATAACAGAGATTTATCATTCAGTAAGTCTTATGGATCAAAGAAATAAGAAATTGCAAAAACATTATTTTTTCCGAGAGTTAATTTGAACGTAAGACCTATACTTTTTCTGTCGTCTACATTACCTAGTTTAAACACATCAACATTGAGTAACTGTGCTTTGTTAAATACACCAGCTATGTAAGGTTCGTTGTAATCAGCACTTTCATATGTCTTCAATTCCTCTTGTTTGTATAACGTTGGTTCTTTTTCTTGTAAAGTTGTCTTGTTCACTTTCATGATTATAATAAAATGATACCTAAAAATTAACGTTGTCAAAAAAGGAAGTACTGATTAAAAGTGTTTATTCATTATATACGCTGTTTATTTGCTAACGCATATAATTAGGGAGTGATTGAAGTAGATTGCAGTATAATTGGACGCAATTATACTGCGATCTACCTTCAATCATTTGCTCCATATCGGAGTCTTCATTGCAGGAATCTTTACGGATTTTGTTAGTAGCGAATTTGTCTACCAAAAATTTGGTCTACCAAAAGATTTGTAGAAAACCGGAAAGTAAGTGAGATGAAAAAGAAGGTTAATTTACTTTATATTTGAAGGACCTTTCACCAGACTAACAGATGGAGGAGTATCATTTAAGATTCTTGGTGTAAATACGCTAAGTGGCATTGCGCTCTAAAATATAATATACAAAGAATTACAATTTACAGTATGTATTTTGCAACTTTCAATATCTAGACTAGCGTTCTGAGTGCCTACAAAAACTGGAACATATTTTTCCCCAAATTTTGAAAGGAGGTATAATAGAAAATATAAGAGAATAGACAATCTTACCTATCTGATTTCTTGAGATAACATTGAAAAATAATTCATTTTGTCGAAACCGTACTTTTGTAGATATCCTATTTAAAATATATTAGTTAATATGGTTATAACCTTATTAGCAGTCAGTCTTTTTGGTCTATTACAGTACCGGGAGAACGGTTGCATAAAGTGCCCGCGGGTCCATAAATGCGAAAACTACTTTATGCTTAGGTAGTAAATTTGGCATGATGGTAGAAAGTGTTTAATAGGAACAAATTAAGGTAAAAAGAAAATTATGACGACCTAAATTCTAGTTAGACTTATTCACTAAATAGAACTAATTCATTCATATAAAAATGATTTTTAATTACATTATTAGGATTACATACATTATATTTCTACGAAAGTTTGTTATTTTAACGGTAAAGGTAAAATGTCACGTTCATGTCACTAAACTTCGTACATACATATAGCATTTAAAATGTTCGCCGGTAAAAAACTATATAATGGTATGACGTCATTGGATAAGAAATTATTTCACTTCGCTAGTCTACTTTTCCTAAAGATCTGGTCTGTATTTCACCCCTGGGGACCCATATCGCCTGCAGCAGTCATATAGGCATGTTAGCAGTTACAAGAAATTACACCTGTCCGAGCAATGCAATGAAACCCTTCCCTTCCTCCCCCGCGTATAAAGTATGACTATATGACTATAAAATAGTTCTAAAGATTTTGTTTGTAAAACAGTCCTCAATAAAAGTTTAGGAAAGATTTGACCACCCAGCTTCATGTGGAACAAAAGTTATGCCAAGTCAAAGAGGCTGGGATACTTCATGCAATTCCCGGTGCTAACTGACAAGCAATTAAAATGCATGTAACCTTACATTTCCATCTATAACAGCCCGAGCATATAAATAATATTTTCCAACAACTGATATTCTTGCATTTAAACCGTTAATATTTTCTTGACCCTGCACGAAAGAATATTTAATACCCTCTGTTGGCAATTCATCAGCTTTAATTTGGGCAGCACGAAAATAATCTACATTCTTTGATTCAGATTCGGCTTGATTTTCTAGTTGGTTTGATAGGTTAGTCTTTCGAGTTGTTGATATCACAATCTCATAATAGCTAAAAGTTAAAAAAAGTGTGGTATGTAAAGGTAGTAAAGGTAGCACAAAGCAAACATCCAATGTCGCGAATATGTGATCTTTTTTGTTCATTGTGCCAATTTTTGTGAGAGATTTATAATCATTAAGGTGATTTGCAATTTCAATTTTTTTTATTTTTTTATTTTGACGTTATTGACGCGAGGCAGCATTTTCGAGGGAAGGAAAAGAAGAAGTAGGTCGTTGTCTATCATATTTACGTATATTCTTTGTACTTAAAAATCACTTTGACTGCACAACCTGACCCTATATATATATGATTATAAATAAATATATTCCATAAACAAGCAAATACAAAACAAACGGAACAACATTATTCAATTAGAATATTTTGTGTCATTCCGCCATAATCGAGCAGCTCTGTGTAACATGCATTAGCTCACGCAGTGTATATTTAAGCACGTTCAAGAAGTGATCGAGTATGTTTGTTGAGAAAGCATAATCTCGTGAATTGTATTTTCAGCAAATTCGCGGCAGTCGTGCTTTGGGTTTTGCAAAAAAATGTCTGTGAACGAGGTTGGGTAGGGTTTTCCGATTCAACTGATGTACGTTAAGAACGGACTGAAATACTTATATTACCGACGCAATAGCTTGTACTAATTTTATATAAGCCCAAAATCTGAATACATATTCGACGTGAAGCAAACAAGGTCATAGTTAGATATCAATTACGCGCTGAAAATCACCAGTATCCACGAAAGCCATACGAAAACATAGTTATTCTTGTAAACGTTGCGTTACTGATCATCGTATAACAAGCCATATGTAAACATTATTAAAAAACAAAATTCCCAATTGTTACTCTTCTTTACGCTTCATCAATTATGTATTTGTTATTATATAACTAGATAATTTCATGCTTACAAAGCGCAGCATTTATGAACAAGTTCTCACCTGATTGGTCCGTTTTCATCTGACGAAGTGGACAACGTGACAATCGTTGTGTTGTGCGTTTCATTAGATGCAAAATGTTTAGTTAATCCAGGTGATGGTGGATCTAGTAAAAAAATAACGTTTGAACGCAAATCTTCTAAAAAATTTTTTTTTGTAAGAAGTGAAATATTTTGCCATTGAAATGTTTCGAACTGATTTTATTATAGCTACATTGTGTCATTTTCACGAACTCTCTGTTTTCAAATTTCATTTTTCGGTTCGTCCTATTTTCAAAGTCCTAAATGGCCACCAAACTTAATGGTCCGCGTGCAGTAAATCCTTCACAAATTTCAATAGGTATTTTCGGCCGAAGTGATAAGATTATAAAGTTCATGCTGTTATAGTTCTTCGTGCTTAACTTTTAGAGATTTAAAAGACTTGACATGCTTATAGAAGTTTTGCTTATAGAAAAGAGTAGCTACATTCCTAGAAGTTCCAATCATTAGATAGTAAGAAGTAAACCGATTTAGCTGTGTAGAAAAAAGCGCGCCCTGCGACTTCAAATTTAAGTAGGAAGAAAATAGCCTGACTTTGTTATTTGTTTTTTTCCGCTCCTTTTTATTTTCAAACTTTTGTGGGACCTTAAATAATTTTGCTAACCATATAAAACAACTTACATATTTATTTTAAGATATTGAACTAGCTATAGCTAAAGTGACATATGAGCGTCTGTCATGCAGCAGACAGTTATCTACTTGGCCGTAGATAGCTAAGTAGATTTTCAGTAGATTCACTCAGCTAACACAATTACCACTGCTTATCCTTACCATATATAATGTTTACCTTCAACTACTTGAAATCCTATTATGGTTAACTAAAAGCGAACGCAAAGCTATGGCTGGATAGCTAGGCAGTCACAGAATGTACCATGTCAGACCCAAATTAATTACTGTGTAACCTTAGACACCACTAGTCTTTTGGGTAATAATTTTAAGTATTAGTTTTAAACATGGCAACTGTCATTAAAGGAGAGGTTAACAAAAAATTATTTTGCGGCAGCTAGAAAATAAAGCTAGAAAGAAATAATTATAGTTTTGTAAATGCTAATATCTACTAAGATAACTGTTGTGCCCAGTTCGCCTCTCCTTCAAGCGCAACTGTGAAGTTATCGGTTTAAAAGATTGAATAAGAATAAAAATTTCTGCCTTTTTTCATCCCAAGAAAATTCTTCCTGCTTCATTTCATAAATTCTTCCCACTTGTAGAAACACTAGAGTCAGCTCGGTATGATTGCTATTTAATTAATAATAGGTGGATTGGGTTTAAAGGCAAGGTAATTCGTAAAAAAACAACAAGATATTCTAATTGGATTTTTAGATTGTACGATTAAGAAAACAGTTAGAAATAAAATAGAAACGGAAGTATTTAGGAAGAAACGCACACCAAGACATACAGGAATTATCATGTAAATCAACGAATTCATGTCAAACTATCAACGATAAAAAACTTTAACGAGAAGAACAAAAGTCGGTATAAACAACAAAAGAGGACTTAGATTATGAGATTAAACACAAACATTTAGTTAGAATAATCATAAACTAAACACTGCCCGAAAAGAAAAAGCGAAAAGAGAACATCTTAGAGAGTGGACAATTTTTAAAAAGGGATTTCTATTAAAGAACTGAATAAATTAGGAACGTGTAGTTCCGAGAGTGACGAGGAAGAGAAAGACCTGTCTATGATCGGCAACAATAACTTGTGCCATTGCGGGGATCACTGCAGAGCAAAAGTTTTGTTGGAAAGATGCAAATAAAATTCTTGACAACTATTTCAAAGGTAAAATGAAAAAAAAATAGCCAAACCTAATTTCTTTTTTCATATTTCCGATTTATATATTACTTTATATATGTTACATATCTTTTCTAACTCGTCTGCTCGTTGATACACATGTATACCTAGGAGCGCGCCAACTGACACAAAATGTCTTCCAAAACATTTTGTATATTGCGATAAAATAAATTTCTTTGTACTACAAGTTTATCAAACAAAATTAGTGCATTTAACGCGAGTTACATTTTACAGTTCTATTCTCATTACATGGCATAAATTAATCTTTTAAGCTTACCTTTTGGTTGGACATAAAAATTGTATGGTTGAGCAGAATTTTTTACTCCTTGAATATCTGCCGCAATGTTAACTTGAACACGAGCTGCTGAGAAGTTGATGTTTGAAACATTATAACTTAAATGTAGTGTTGTAACGTTGATTGTTGAGAAGGAGAACTTGTGTTTATTTTCATACTCCTTTGACGCTGAAATTCTAATCTAAAAGAACAAAGGAGCTATGAAAGATACAATACCGTGTTATGACCATGAATAAAACATTATATTTTACTTTAGATATATTCTACATATAAAAAAAATCCTTCTGATTGTAAACTGTAAAGTTATCCCAGAAAGTTTTTATCATGACAAGTGGTACATACATGATATTTGTCGACTGGAAGAGGATGCGAATATGGTGCTTTCCATGTAAATGTGATAGTTGAAGAAGATATGCTTCCTTGTATTGTATGAGGCTCTTTTAAAACTGAAAATGCGAGAAAGTTATTAATTTATCTACTTTGCCATTTCAGTGACCAAGTTTCAATTTCTCTTACCAAACTGACATCCTTTTAATCGAAATCTTAAACAGCATCTGCCATTGTTGCATGATGTTGGCGTAATATGTAAAAAATTTGTAACGATGTAGGGACTTAGCCAGTTCACCGATAATGGAGATATCCGTGCTGGGACACCAATTAAATCCTAAAAGTAACATACTAACATAGTAACATAAAATTAATAGAATTGTTCTTTGTTATTAAATATCTTCAAGCCACATTCCGACCTTAAAATGTAGAGTACCCTACAAACTGATACCTGTAAAAGTTAATAAACAGTCTAACGTTGCTTAGATGCATACAAATTATTGCAGATACAGGTACAGTCTAGTCAACAACAATGACTTCCCAATGTTTTTGGAGCACTAATAACCTTTTGAAAGCTATAGTATTTTTTACTAAGTACAGATAGCTGTGTTGTCTTAGTTTCCTCGTAAAACCAACCTTTTAGTTTTACTGATATGTGTTATATAGTGCAGATCGTAACTAGTTGTAAAGTGAGTATAATTTTTTTGTTCTTGTCTTTTGGAGTTATCTGTTTATTACATAGATAGAGAGTAACACCAATGACGCAAATTTAACTTTAACAGTTCCGTAGCTCCTTTAATACCAAGACTATTTTAATTTTTTAGCTATATCACTTGGGTTGACTACAACTAGAGTGATCAACTAATTTCTTCTCGAAATGTTAAACGTTGATCCAAATAATATATTTACTGATACACATATGCTGTGTTGGAATGACTATGAGCCAAATACAGTAACTTCAAGATTGAGTGAGTAAAAAAACGGAGGGTTAGCTATTTAAATAACGTTATAATGATGGCATGTCTTTTCAGTATCAAGCGTTAACCGCTATAAAAATAAAATAGCGTGTTTTCTTCAAAAGTATAACGTCATAACATTTTTTTAGGATACATATAAATCAAAAACATATTTGCTTTAAGGTATCTTTAGGTTATGACTATCTGGTACTTTTGTTTCTTTTTTTTGAATTAGCTTAAGATAAATGCAATAAGGTTATATGGCTCCAGAAATTACCTGACACACTTTAAACAACTAAATTGCTAAGAGATCAAAAATGCTTATTCTGAGTTCAATTCTGTCCGTGTGATTAAAATAGACCTATTTTAATATCAATTTTTATTCTGCGAAATATACATACTAAAATACCGACTAACATGAAATCGAGATTAGTTATGCGCGAATTTTTGGCTTCCAGGGAAGTAGTGAAGATATGGTTTGTTTGTTTACTTGCATTATTTGCAAAATTATTTTGCCAACAAGTTAAAAAGAGAGTTGTAATAGTATCCTTATAGATAAATAATTTTGCTCTGTGAAACCAATTTTTTTCTTGGGAGGCTGACTTCAGAAATCCTATTTGCTTTCTCCCATTCAAATTAACAGTTGTTTCTTGAAAAAAAAACATAAAATGGATACCCGAACAGTGAAAATAAAAAAAATAATAACTGTATAATTTTGTCCAGGAAATAGTTGTGATGTGAAACTTTACAGAAAAAACATTGTGAAATTTTTGTTGTGACTCCGAAAACTAAATTTTAGTTTATACCTAAAATGCGCTAAAATCACCCTAGGTACATTTATAATGTTATGTTAACTAAAGAAAAGATGTTTATTACGCGACATTTTCTTCCCTAGGAAAAGTTACCTATCGTATAATAAAAAGAACTAATCTTATACTGTACTGAAACATTTTTAACTAGGCTTCTTGCAAACCGTTTCAAAATAAATTACAAGGCATACCTCAGTAAATCCATATGTTGTTACACCGTATTGTACTTTGTACTTTTTTACCCAATCATCTCCGTTGGAATCTCCTTGTAAGATTATCCCAGAGATTACTATTGGTTTGGTGGATTCAATACGAACAAAATCAGCATTATCTGTTGCACACCATGCAGCTGGACTGTTAACATCAACATTAGATACAACCGAACCATTTCTTCTAGATATATTCAAATTTGTCAAAGTTTGGAAACATACTAGAAGAAAAAGTAAAATAGAAACTTGGTTAAGGCAGATATCTGGAATAACTGATACAAACAAGAAATAAACCAAAATCTTACCTGAATCATGACCATAAATCTCAAATTTCATACCACACGTGTGCATACAATCCACAGCTGTTATTCTGATGTATTTCATTGTTGTGGGTTCCAAAAAGGAAATAAAAACAGCACCTAAATCCGTGTTGCTCAGAAAATTCTAAAACAAATGTAAAAGACATTTTGCTAGTTCATGAGCCCGTGGGAATTAGAGAAGCAAAATATTTTATAAAAATATATTTTAATAAAGTTATCAATGATTTGTTAGCATAGGAAATAATTTTTTTTTCAGAAATTTGTTAACCTGTTGATTCCAATGTGTAAAACTCTCGACGAATTGCTAAGAAAATATTACGGTTGAAAGATATTTGATGACATAACCAGCCTGTTTCTATTAACAACACACTTTGTCAGAATAAAACCGTTTTAAAAGTTTTGAGGGCAGGCTATTGTAACAACGTCAAATGAGAGCTCATTTGTTAGCTTACAAATGAGAAAAAAACACTCTCTTTGCAAAAGTCACAGACACACAGACTGCACTAATAAAAGAGATATTATACAAATTTTACAACTTTTTTAACCAGCAATATACTGATACTAACCGGTTTTAATAGGGTGAAAGTTTTACTGTCGTTTGAATACTTTATATTGTATTTTGTTACGAATTTTTTACTCCACCCTTCGAACGAACCTTGCATGGATATGCCTGTGACTGTTTTTGCTTTTTTTAAATCAATTTGTAAATACATTGGATCGCCAGTCTCCCGATACATTCCATCTCCAAAAATAAATAATCTTGATGCTGATTTATTAAACCCATTACTAATCTTTAACTGTGTGTTCTTAATTATGCCACTTGACATACCAAGCTGCAACGGGATGTCTAAATAGGAATAATCAATTTCGTACCTGTTTTCGAAATTTTATGTCGCTAGAAAGGTGAAAACAAAAAAAGATAAAATCAGTTTCCAGATTTTATAAGGGCGAGAGGAATCTTTTGGTAATATTGGATCAATATCAACAACTATAACAGCCATCAATAATTTTACAAATTTGACAAAAGTTATTAACTTAGTTTTTACGTTTTAATGAGAATTTGTAATTTTCCTTAAAAATTTTTTATCATAAAAATCCGCAGTATAATAGTATCATTTTAAGAATAATTTAAAGAAATGTTACACATGTCCGGTGTAACCGTAAATAATTACTCCCCGAAAAAAATTACTCCCCAATTAATAATTTCCCCCTGGAGTGGTAATTTCCCAGGAAATTATTACTCCCACACGGAAATTATTACTCCCTTGAAATCACTATTTTATGAATGGAGAAGTACTTTCTTCCCAGTAAAAACTAACTTTCCCAGTAAAACTAACTCTCATGAAGACATTCCATTGCACATTTGAATGCACGAGGTTCCTTTATTCATAATTTTTATACTTTGTTTTATCGATTTTATAATCTTAAACAGTTCTTTTTCTATGATTTTCTAGAGTGTCAAGCTCCAGTTATTTTTACTTTGTTTGATACATTTTTTAAACTCAAACGTTTATTTTATCTACAACAAAGTACTATTATTTACTTTATACGATAAGTATAAGTAAGCGATAAGTAAGCTCAAGGTCAAAAGTTTGTTTTTCTATTATTTAAAGCACTAATAATCTATTATTTATTTCATTTATGAATTTGTAAGCTCAAGCAGTTCATGTTTTCCAGATTTTATAAGATTTCAAGCTCCGAAAAGTTTTTTCTCTCGTGATTTGTTAGCTATAATCATTTTGTTTCTAAACTCAAAACCGATTGTACTTTTTTGTATTTGTTAAATTTATTTCCTATTCATTTTATTACAGTTTTTCGTTGTAAGGTTGTAGTTATCGTGAGAAAATAGATTATCAAATGATCTTGAAATGATTATTCTAAAGTCAAGTTCAGCTGCATATATACATAGAGATATCTCTGATATATACCAACCATTTATAAGAAACAATTAAAATCATTTGATTCTGAATGCTTTTTGTATTGACATTTCTTTAAACAACTCTTGCTTCTTATAAAAGCTTGTATATATATAGATTTTAATTGTCCCACTGAAAAAGAGAAGCCAGGCCCACCCTACCGGATTTTTAACTCTTTCGGTAGTCCACTGTAAGTTCTCTTAATAAATTCTTTTTATCAGCAAAATAATGGTCACTTTTTATTTATTAAGATAGGGGAGTAAAAATTTTCTGCGGGGAGTAAAATTTTCTGGTAAATAGATACTCCCGGGAGTAACAATATCCCGGGAAATAAGTACTGGGGAGTACTTATTTCCTAGTAAATTATTACTGGGGAGTAAACGTTTAAGGGAGTATATTTTTACGGTGACACCGGTATTAGCTGTGTTTCGATATTGAATATATCGATGAAAAAATATGTAATTCACTTTGCGAAGATCACACACGCAGACACTACTTATTGTTAGAAGGATTATTCTTTGCAACTTTTTCTTTTAGACAATGAACAACGTAAGCAAAAATAATGCTCAAAATTAAGGGCACATTTAAATTAACCACATTTAAAGAATCGATGACAACATTAACTTCTAAAACAGGATTATAAATTTTGAAAAGTTGTCTAATTAAAAAGTATTAAATGTTTGCCCCAATAGGGTTGTTGGTGGGGTCTTTGTAAAGAGGATTAGGAAATTGATCAGTTTTTGGTACCATGGTAAACATTCTGGTTGAACTTGTCCGTTCCTGTGGTTGATCTGCAACACGATACGTGGTTATTTGTACGTAACGCTAGATCGTTGGTTTTTCAGGTATAGTTTTTTTATACTTACACTTAAATGCAAAGAAAATGGATAACTTTTGCTTTGGCACACAAATCTAATTTTACATGTTAAATACTTGGTAGTGATGCATAAGTTGTGTTTTTGAAAGTAAAGTAAAAAAGTTACATATTTTTTAATTTGGATTGTTTGAATACCTTTCGAGATTTTTCATCACTTTTCTGTATAACCGAACTTCCTAGGCTGCTTTTGTTTTTTATTCAACCGAACGTTGCAAGAACGGGCTACACTGTATGCGATCCTCAGAAATTTTAAAAATAACTTAAGTACTTATTCCGCAAATTCTAATTAGGGGGAGGGGGGGGGGGATTATTTTCGGCTATGAATTGGTTGCAACAGGTTGAAAACTGTGTTTTTATTCCAGCTAAAATTGCAGGTAAGTAATTTATCATTCAAACAGGTTTCCCACTAAATGAAGAACATTTATTACCAAAAAAGGATCTAAACGGATTAAGGGAACGATTGAAGTATGGAATGTTGTCAGTTCTGCATGCCATACTTTGGATAAGATTATGAAATCAAATTACTAGTAAAAGATATGCACAGTGAAAAAATAGAACGCATGCTACTGTTTTAAAATGTCAATGTTAATACAATGAGAAAGGATTACTACGTGGTATGCCGCAAAATATCGCCCGACGTCTAAGTACTGCTCAAGTTTGAGTTAGATATAGAGAATGAATGCAAATTTCAGTTTAGTGTTTAAGGCTATTTCTCACTTATCGTCATCACACTTTTTCTACATTGATCGCATGCCTTACGACAGTTTTAAGCTCTGCGACAAAATACAAAAAAAATCTATATTATGTGGCAATGCTTGCGACAGAAATATATTTAAAATGGGCATAAATCTCGTCATTTAGTGTCTCAAAAAAATAATTTGATTCCATTGCACTGAAAGTATTTTCAATAGTACGTAGTGCTCTCAATAGGCAGTTACTGAATACTATGTGCAATTCCTTTAGACTCGCAGGAGATGGCCTAAGTCATGGTGTGTGTTGTTATTAACATTATTTCCGTCTATGGCGGGATATATTGAAGAATGCCAAGGTCCATAAAAGGACAAGATGTTACAATTGTAAACCAGAATATTTAAGGTTTGTCAAGGAAATTAGAATTGTTAACCGACTTTATTATAAATCACAAAATTAAAATCTCTGGAGTAACAGAAATCATATTGAATCAGTCATTGCCTACGTCGTCTCTTTAATCATAGCCGTATTTTTTTCAAAATAGAAACGCGCAGCTTTTTTCTGGCAAAACCCGATTTTTCGGACGCCATTTTAGTATGAAAGTGATTGTGTCAGGTTTGTAGGCCTCCTTTTGACCTTTATCTGTTTCAAATACTTTGTACCTATAGGAATATTTATTTTCTGTGTGTTCCAACCTGTTAAGTTAAAAATATCATCACGCTTTCTAGCCACATATAAATCTTAAACAAACCAATTTTAGGATTTCGGCTACAAACGTAGATTTTAAGGCAGCATAGTGCTACATTCAGCTAGCTTTAGCTAGCCTTGTTTATTCCTATTACTTTAAAATTTGGTACATTATTATTTATTTATGTTAGCGTTGTGGCTCTCTAGCTACAACGCTAGCTACAACGTAAGATTTGTAGGATTGTCTTTCCAATTATTTTTTTAATACTTTTAATTGGGTTTAAAGGCAAAAACAATTTTTAAAATTGATTATATTCCCCTTTGAATATGTCACATCATCATCAGATCAAACTAATAACATACGTACGCTACACTTAATAGTAAAAACTGTTAAAAAACAACTTTGTATAATTATTTTAGAGGCAATCTAAAAAATTCTAAAATTGCTATAAAATATTCTCCTTATTATTCCCGTGGAGAAATCCACTTAGGCTTTGTTTTAGATGTTTTGCTGACGTCAGCAGTGCAGTGCAGATAAAAAAAATTCGCGAAATTTGTTTCTTCTTTGTCTGTAATGTGTAGAGGTTGAAACGCTGGTCAAAATAATGTCCAGGATCATATGTTCTCGACGAACGCCTAAGGTGATACCAGGGATTAAAAAAGAAATAAGTACTCCCCAGTACAATGACCCGTCAAAACCCCCAAAAAATTCTTTAGAAATTTGTATACCTGTTGCCTTCATCGTAGAGATCTTGAAACGCTGATGTAGAAGAAAATGTATAGGCTCATGTACTTTTGATAAACGGTTGCAGAGATATTAGGGTTGGAAGGTTTTTCGATGACGTCATCAACCCATCCATTCCGAAACGGATTCGGGGACTCAGGTTTGGGGAAATTACCCAAATTTGTCCTAGGTGGTCGCTAGTTACCCACGCGATGAAAAATCATTGACGTCACCTCCTCGTTTCCAAGTTATTTGGCCTTAAAGTTTTAAGTGCATTGTAATGGCTTCATTAATTTAATTTAGGATATTGACGTTAAAGTAGTGTTAATGACGTCGCGCTGTAACGTCATCAAATTTAACATTTAAGACATACTCTTTTCGGCAACTTCAAAATAAAATTTCGGCGACTTCAAAAGAAAATGAGCACATCCACTATGACCTTCACATACACTTCGTATTATTATATAAGACTAGTCGATAAGGCCCGGGGAAGAATCCACTCAGGCAGAAGATTCGGTTGTTTTGCAGATTTTGCTAACGTCAGCAGTGCATATACAAAAAAAATTGGCCAAATGTAGCTTATCTGTTGCCTGTAATGCGTACAGATTGCAACGTTGATAAAAATAATGTATAGGATCATGTGTTCGCAAACGCATAAGGAGATATAAATGTTTTAAATTTTAAAATTTTGCTGACGTCAGTCCTCTAAAGTACAAAAAAAAAATTTCTTTGTAAATTTGCACTGTAAAATCCACTAAGGCAGGGGTACATTGGAAAAGAGAACCGTAAATTGTATTTTGATGACGTCTGCCAGGATCCGTCAATACACAATATTTTTTTCCTAAAATTTGTTGACACGTTGCTTTCAATGTGTAGAGCTTGAAACGCTAATGAAAATAATGCATGGAATCATGTACAACACCAACAATAATAATAAAGTCAGAAATAACACATCTCAAATATATACATCTTATAAAGTTACATCTTATTACGTTTGATTACGTTGAAAACCTTTAACATTTTAATCAGAAGTGTCAAAAACATCAAATTTATATCTGGAAAATCTTTTATTCGGTTTCATACTATTCTGTTCCCCAAAAATATACACAAAATATAAAAATTATCTTAGTACTAGCTGAATTCCCGTGGAAGAATCCACTGAATCTCTCATTAAACCGATGTAATGGATACCAAACAAAAACATACAACACAGTAATTTGAATTTCCAAAACTCACATTTCAACCTCGATCCCGGGCTCTTTGTCTCTTTTATAACGGGATGGCAAAAAGAGAAAAAAGCCCTGGGATCGAGGTTGCTCACAATCTGCATTATTCTATGTTATAACCGCTGAAACAAAACGTCTAAAAATATAAGCATGTGCAACAAAAAAGTTATAAAAAAAATTATGAAATAAAAATGGAAAATGTCCAAAAAAATCAAAGGCGTCTAACCGTTACGTATAAAGCGAAATACGTTAAAACTATATACTTGCTTTGCCATTCCAGAAGTACACCAGGGAAAAAAAGGATACCAAACATTAAAAAAAAATCCAACATTTTTTGAAGTCATACAAAATCAGCTATTCAGTCTATTGCATATGGCAAACCTTCCAAAGTTATATTCAAAATATAAGAAATTAATAGTTGAAAACACATAAAAGAGAAATATAAAAACTTGAATCATTTGGTATATTGTATATCTACCGAAATATTTCAATCCAAAATATTAAAAGAACAGTTTGCTCTAACAGACCCAAAATCAAGAAAATCACGAAGATAACAATGCAGCGTTTTCGAATTTAAGAATCGAATATATTTCAAACGATCGTAACGTAACAGATGTAAACATTGATTTAAGTTTAGGTTTTAGGTTTTTTATAACGACATCAACACTGAATCACACAGTCTATAGTGTTAGAAACAGTAACAACGGAAAGATTACTTTTATAAGAATAGCGTGTGTTAGTTTCACCCTCGATGTTCTTAACTTTTTTGACTAATGCTATCCTCATTATTCTCAATATGTTCTTAGCATGACTATGGCCTGGAATATATAATGCCTTCATAAAATAAAGCATGCTATAACTTGCTATAGCTAATGGCACATTCTGCTACATGTAACGGACCATTGCTTTGGACAGAAAAAAGTTCACTTTGTTAAGAATTATAAAACTAAACTACTAATCAATTTTGTGCATCATACAAATTTTTGTATATAGAAAAAACAATCAAGCTTTGACATATTCTTAGGATATTCTTAATTCTGACCCATTGTTCAGAGTATATTCTTACAAAAAAAGTGCTTCCTAAAGAAAATATTTTCCGGTTCAAGACACAACAACAAACTTAATAATTAAGGAAAATTTAGCTCTAAAAGAAACGGCCAAATAAAAACATAGAATACAGTAATTTGAATTTTTTAAAGTCACAATTTGCATTATTCTATATCTATAACCGCTGAAACAAAACGTCCAAAAAAATAAGCATGTGCAGCAATAAAAAAAATAAAAAAAAAGAGAAAAGAAGCCCTGGGATTGAGGTTGCTCACAATCTCCATTATATTTATACCCGCTGAAACAAAACGTTTAAAAATATAAGCACGTCCAACGACAAAATAAAAATAAAATAAGATAAAAATGCAAAAGATCTAACACAATCGAAGGTGTCTAAGAATGGTTATGTAAAAAACTAAATCTGCTAAAACTATATACTTGCTTTGCCATGCCAGAAGTACACCAGGGAAAATAGTATACCAGACATTAGAAAAAATCGTTAAGTCACACAAAAAAGTTTAGTGCAAAATTTCCACAACGTACAGTTTCTAATGCATCATACCAAATTAGCTATTTAGTCTATTGCATACAGCAACCCTCCCAATGCGCAAACATGCCGTGCATGATAACAATGCAGTGTTTTCGAATTTAAGAATCGAGTATATTTCAAACGGTAACGTTAGAGATGTAAACATTGATTTAACTTTGTTTACATTTAGGTTTATTATAACGACATTAACCACTTCGTAGCGTTAAAAACAGTAACAACGGAAAAATTACTTTTTACATTTTATACAAATTCTTCTCTACGATATACACGCTGTATTTTATAAGAATTAATGTGTTTTTTTCGTTTCAGCCTTCATGTTTTTAACTTTCCCTGGTGTACTTGCCTATTGCTTTGGAGAGAAAAAGGTTAAGTTTGTGAGATATATACGCAATGAAAAAGTAAACTTCTAATTAAATTTGTGCATCATACAAATTTTTATATTAGAACAAACAATCAAGCTTAGACATATTCTTAGGATATTTTGACCCATTGTTTAGAGTATATTCTAACAAAAAAAGTTCTTAACTTTCTTGACAAATACTATCCTCGTGGCCTAAAAATATATAATGCCTCAATAAAATAAAGCTTGCTATATATTGCTACAGCTATTGGCAATTTTTTTATATTTAGAACAAACAATCAGGGTTAGATATATTCTTAGAATATTCTGAACTTCTGACCCATTGTTTAAAGTATATATATTCTTACAAAACTTGTTCTTAACTTTCTCGACAAATACTATCCTCGTTATTCTTAATTATATTCTTAGCATGTCTATTTCCTGAAAATATATAATGCCTTAATAAAATAAAGCTTGCTATAAATTTGTCTTGCTATAACCCTGAGTATATTCTTACAAAAAAAATATGTTCAGGCTGAAGACAAAATATATTTAACTTCATTTTTTAAGGGAAAGTTTAGCTCGAAGCGTGTAAACGGCTTAAAAACGTTATTGAACTAAATTCATTTCTCTACCAGATAATCTAAACAACACACCTGCCTTTCTTTCGCTTTCTCAGTAGTAGCTAGCGTTCTCTGGATAAAAGTCCAATCAATTTTTTACTTCGATAACTAAACTTCGCTTCATCCCAAAGAAAACAAATTGAAAATGTATAAATAGCTAGAATTGTCTGATACATTCCAATCAGTTCTCTTTTTGACGTTATATCATCGTACGTTTTTCTTCTTTATAACAAATATTTCTGACAACAACATAAACTTTTTTTATTCTCGCTCGACATAAACATATACATATACGACAACAGTTTTGTTTTTTACATTTTAGATTCGAATTACATTCATATTCGAATGCGATACAACCTCGGTCCCAGAACACAAAAATGGAAAATATTGAAGAAACAAATAAGCTTTTTTCTTACCTCGTGATGAGTAACATTGTTTGAAATAACTTTTTGCAGGATTACTTTGAAAAAGAGACAGCCTTCTTCGCTTCGGTTTTCTTTTAACAGTTGATAACAACTTATCTCCGTGAGATACGGCACGCACGTAGTAAACCGGGGGTAAAATTTAATTATTTTATCTTTAACCAACCCGTGAGGCTTTTAAAACAAAAAACACAAAACAAATCAAAACGTTTTAAAATAAAAGAATAGTATTAATAAAATAACAAAAGAGTTTTATTTTTTAAACTAATAAGAAAAAAAGAATTAAATGTTTAAATGATAACCCCCTGATTTGCGTTTTTTTTAACTTGGTAAATTTTAGCGTAACGCCACGTCATAAGAAAGTGACCCGTACTTTGCGTGTCGTGGACTCACATGGTTACTCACACAAGCGTATTATTATATAGACTAGCCGAATTCCCGTGGAAGAATCCACTGAATCTCTCATTGAATGCATGTAAGGGATACCAAACAAAAACATACAGCATATGGTAATTTGAATTTTTAAAACTCACAACCCAACCTCCATTCTTTGTCTCTTTTTTATTACGGGACGGCAAAAAGACAGAAAAAAACCTGGGATCGAGGTTGCTCACAGTCTGCATTACTTTATATTTAATACCCGTTGAAACTAAAACGTTGAAAATATAGCACGTGCAACAAAAAAAAATAATAAATAAAAATACAAAATGCAAAATGTCCATAACAAAATCAAAGGCGTCTAACAACCGTTACTTAAAAAGCGAAATCTGCTAAAATTTATATTTGCTTTGCCATGCCAGAATTACACCAGGGAAAAAAAATTTATCAGACATTTAAAAAACCCAACATATTTTGCCAGGTGAGTTATACAAAAAAAGTTATTACAAAATTTCCACACAGTACAGTTTGTAACACGTCATACCAAAATCTTTACACAAAATATAAGAAATTAACAGTTATCTGAATTCCCGTGGAAGAATCCATTGAATCTCTCATTAAACCTATGTAAGGGATATCAAACAAAATAATACAACACAGTAATTTAAATTTTCACAACTCACAGTTCAACCTCGACCGTCTCTTTTGTAACGGGATGGCAAAAAGAGAAAAAAGCCCTGGGATCGAGGTTGCTCACAATCTGCATTATTTTATGAGTATAACCGCTGAAACAAAACGTCTAAAAATATAAGCATGTTCAACAAAAAAAATAATAATAATAATTTAAAATAGAAATGGAGAATGTCCAAAAAAATCAAAGGTGTCTAACAACCGTTCATAAAAAGCTAAAACTATATACTTGCTTTGCCATTCCAGAACTCAAAATATAAGAAGTTGATAGTTAAAAACACATAAAAGAGAAATATAAAAACTTGAATCATTTGGTATATTGTATATCTACCGAAATATTTCAATCCAAAATATTAAAAGAACTGACCCAAACTTATAATCAACAAAATCAAGCATAAAATCAAAGAAGATAACAATGCAGCGTTTTCGAATTTAAGAATCGAATATATTTCAAACGGCAACGTAACAGATGTAAACATTGATTTAAGTTTAGGTTTTAGATTTAGGTTTTTTAAAACGACATCAACACTGAATTACACAGTCTGTAGTGTTAAAAACAGTAACAACGGAAAAATTACTTTTTACAGTTTATGTAAATTCTTCTCTAGGATATACACGCTGTTTTTATAAGAATAGTGTGTTTTAGTTTCAGGCTGATGTTCTTAACTTTATTGACAAATGCTATCCTCATTATTCTCAATATGTTCTTAGCATGACTATGGCCTGAAAATATATAATGCCTTAATAAAATAGAGCATGCTATAAGTTACTATAGCTAGCTAATGGCAATTTCTACTACATGTAACGGCCTGTTGCTTGGACACAAAAAAAGTTCAGTTCGTTTGATATACAATAAAAAAAGTAAACATCTAATCAATTTTGTGCGTCATACAAATGTTCATATTTAAAACAAACTATCAAGCTTAGACATATTCCTAGGATATTCTAAACTTCTCACCCATTTTTCAGAGTATATCTTGCAAAATAAGGGCTTAAAGAAAATATTTTCCGGCGCAAGACACAACAACAAACTTAATCTTTAAGAAAATATTTAGCTCTGAAAGAAACGGCTAAAATATCGTTATACACCCAAATTCATTCCTGTCCTAAATAATCTAAACAACACACCTGTTTTTCTTCTGCTTTCTCAGTAGGTAGCTTGCTAGCGTTCTCTGGATGAAAGTTCAATCAGTTTTTTACTGCGACTACTAAACTTCGCTTCATAAATTGGATTACAATTACTTGATACATTTTCAATCAATTCTCTTTGTAATGTTATATCATCGTACATTTTTTATTTTTTTAAAAAAAGTATTTCTAACTAACAACACCAACTTCGTTCGACAACAACAGTTTCTTCTTTTACATTTTAGATTCGAATTACATTCATATTCGAATTCGATAGATTTTTTATAAAAGGAAGCAACCTCGGTCCCAGAACACAAAAATGAGGTTTAAGCTAACCTTATGATGAGTAAACATTGTTTGAAATAACTTTTTTCAGGATTACTTTAAAAAAGAGACAACCTTCTTCGCTTCGGTTTCCTTTTTCAGTTGATAAACAACTTGTTTCCGTTAGATACGGCGCGCACATTGTAAACCGGGGGTAAAATTAAATTATTCTATCTTTAACGAACCCGTGAGGCTTTTAAAGCAAAAAAACAAAACAAATCAAAACGATTTAAAATAAAAGAATAGTATTAATAAAATAAAGAAAAAGAGTTTTATTTTTTAAGGTAATAAGAAAAGAGAATTAAACATTTAAATAGTAACCCCCTGATTTGCGTTTTTTCTAACTTGGTAAATTTTAGCGTAACGCCACGTCGTAAGAAAGTGACCCGTACTTTCCGTGTCGTGGACTCACATGGTCACTCACACAAGCGTATTATTATATAGACTAGCCGAATTCCCGTGGAAGAATCCACTGAATGTCTCCATGAAATGCATGTAAGGGATACCAAACAAAAACATACAGCATATGGTAATTTGAATTTTTAAAACTTACAACCCAACCTCGGCTCTTTGTCTCTTTTTATAACGGGACGGAAAAAGAGAGAAAAAGCGCTGGGATCGAGGTTGCTCACAGTCTGCATTACTTTATACCCGTTGAAACCAAAACGTTGAAAATATAAGCAGGTACAACTAAATAAAATAAATAAATAAATAAAAAATGTCCAACAAAATCAAAGGTAATAACAACCGTTACTTAAAAAGCGAAATCTGCTAAAATTTATACTTGCTTTGCCATGCCAGAAGTACACCAGGGGAAAAAAGTATATCAGACATTTAAAAAATCCATCATATTTTGCCAAGTTATACAAAAAAAGTTATTACACAATTTCCAAACTGTACAGTTTGTAACACGTCATACCAAAATCAGATATTCAGTCTATTGCATACAGCAACCTTTTCAAAGTTTTACACAAAATATAAGAAATTAACAGTTATCTGAATTCCCGTGAAAGAATCCATTGAATCTCTCATTAAACCGATGTAACGGATACCAAACAAAAACATACAACACAGTAATTTGAATTTTCATAACGCACATTTCATCCTCGACCCCGGGCTCTTTGTCTCTTTTATAACGGATGGCAAAAAGAGAAAAAAGCCCTGGGATCGAGATTGCTCACAATCTGCATTATTCTATGTTTATAACCGCTGAGACAAAACGTCTAAAAATATAAGCATGTGCAACCAAAAAAAATAAAATCATTTGGTATATTGTATATCTACCGAAATATTTCAATCCAAAATAATAAAGGAACAGTTTGCTTTAACAGACCCAAACTTATAATCAAGAAAATCACGCATAAAATCAAAGAAGATAACAATGCAGCGTTTTCGAATGTAAGAATCGAATATATTTCAAACGATCGTAACGTAACAGATGTAAACATTGATTTAAGTTTAGGTTTTAGGTTGAGGTTTCTTATAGTCAGGGCGCTGAGTTCTGAAAAATAAACGAGTTCGTGCAAATTCGGGGGAACTTACAAAAACTTCACCAGATGATACATAAATACTTAGTATAAACGATTTTACTTACTGGCCTTCTTAATTCTACTTGCATATATTCCGAAAACAAAAAAATTAATAATGTATGAACGATGTTTTTCTTCGGTCCTTCACCGCCATATTTTTATGAAATCGAATGTTGCAAGACATTCTTTTATTTCCCATCGAATAATTTCACGGGGGTCAATGTAAAATGAATTCATTAACAATACATTTTATTACCTGTTGTTATCAATTTTCAATATTTCATTCCTTTTTTTAAATATATAATGCTTTTGTAAAAGCAGATAGTTTGGATTTTTGTTCTTTCGAAACTAAATATGTTACATTTGAACAAACAACACAAACCCCCCGTGTTCTCACTCGTGAGCTAAATGTGGTAACCCGGGAGTTTCTACAGCTGGAGGAGGGATAAAAAACAGGTTGCAATGAATGTGCAAAAGAAAATTTATCGAAAATGAGCTAAAAAAAACCGATGAAACTCGTTCTTTCTCTAGCTAAAAAAAGTAAGCAAGAAGTAGCTACCATACAAAAGAAAGAAGCTGAAGCTGAAGCAAGCGACGATGAAACGGGAGATGTTAACGACATAGAAGAACAACAACCAACTTCAACTATCCGAATGTCACAGAGAAAGAGAGACAGAACAGGTAAATATTTAACTTAATTTTATAATTTTATGTTGTAATCGTGCACAAACAGGCTATTCTGACTTTTATATTTCTTGTGACTTTTCTAATGTCTGACCGATCTTATTTAAGGTCAATCACTTGCCAAGCAAGATGAGTGCTGTATCTGCCAAAAAAGAAAAACGAGTACAACAGGTAGTGGCTACGAAAAACTCAGCAAGTGTATAACGGAAAGTTCTGCTCTCACGCTACAGACTGCAGCCCTTCAAAATGGGGCAAATGATGAGTTGATAGGATATATTTCTGGTCGCGATTGGATGGGAATAGTTGCACTTGAATTGCGATATCACGTAACATGCTATCGAGCTTTCACCAAGCCCGTTAAAACACCTTCTGCAATCACTCAAGTAGACAAAGAGGCATTGCAGCATACTTTCGACTTTGTTGAGCTACATGCTCTAAATAAATGCGAAGTGCTACTACTGAAGGATTTGGTTGACATTTATAACAAGCATTCCGAAAAGGGCGGTATCACCGATCGAACTATGTTGAAATATGTTACGGAACATTTCACCGATGATATCGGAGTTTGGCAACCTCGGTATGGAGGGACATTTATTTTTTCTGAAAAAATACCTAAGGGGCTTATAATTAATGTACGGCGACGGAATCTTATTGATCGTGAAAGCCAAAAGCAACGTGATACTGACATTGAAATTATCAAAACAGCAGCTGAAATAATAAGAGAAGAGATCAGAAACATGCCGTTCACATATCCTATTTGGCCACCGACAGAAAGAAGCATACTATCCGAAAGTACTATCATTCCACCAAAGTTAAATCAATTAATTACATCTATTGTGAGCTCGATACCTCAACCTCACAAACGGAAACAGACAACTATAACTTCGATATGTCAGGACATTATATATAGCGCTTCAAATACTAAGCACAAAACTTCAAAACATGTATTATTATCGCTTTGTACAAAAAGAAAAACGGGCTCGAAAGATTTGGTTAAATGGTTGAACAGATTTGGACATTGTATATCATATGACGAAACTGCATACCTGGAAACATTTTTAGCCAACGAAGAAATAAAAAATCAAATGGTGAAGTTTTATGTACCCTACTCCGTACAACCATCATCATTCATAACATTTGTTTGGGATAACAATGATATAAACCCGGAAACTTTAAGTAGAACGTCGATGCATTGCACCAATGGCATAATAGTTCAATTGAGAAGAGATGATATGGTTGATTTTGATAGCGAACGCATAAATTACGCAAAGCCACCAAGAAGAAGATCGTTCAAATATATACCTGATCAGCTGGAAGAGTACACTACCAAGAAAAGGTGAGTTTCAAAATAAGTATGTAGCAAACTAACGAATGATCAAATTAACGTTATAACGACATTTGTAACGGTGTTTATGTGGTCATTATATAAATAACAACAGTTACGACATTTTTTAGATTCAACCCTATTTCAATGAAAAATGTACGTCTTGACTCTATCGAAGATCATTTGTCAACTTCCGCTTGTATCGAGTCCATATGGGCCTTGTTATGCTTTCAAGCGAAACAAAATAATGTTCCACAGTCAATACCTGCATGGACCGGCTTCAACTATTTGCTTGATGGTGAAGTCACACATCAAACTCATGAAATATCGTATTTACCAGCGATTAATGATTCTCCTACTAAGATGGATGTAGTTATGGAGCTTCTGGTTCAATCGAAAGTAAAAGCTGAAGCATTAGGATTGCTAGAAACAGACGTTGTTCTAGATCAAGCTATATATACTAAAGCCGTAGAAATTCTTCAAGATCCTGCCAATGTGGAGCTAAAAACTTTCATTTCACTGAGGATGGGAGCATTTCACACTTCGTGTATTTTCATAGCTGTAATTGGTAAGCGGTTCGCCGATGGTGGTTTGCGTGACTTGATTATTGAATCTAACATATTGGGTGAGTGTGCCTTTGTTTATATAAGTCCCATGAATTTGAGAGAGGTGTGAACCCTGCCTACTACCGAGACATACGTGAGTCCTGTTCTTAATGAAATGGAGTTTCTTGCTTTTAGGTACACGTTCTGTTGAGAGAACTTTGAATGGAAAGCATTACAACCATGCCATACGCACGTTGAAGTACGTTTATGAAGCGCTTTATCGCTTAAAAATTGAACATTTTGAACACTGGTTAGTACAGCATGGTAAATGGCTACATTTTAACGGAGGAGTTCCAAACTTGCTTAAAAGAGGTATAAATATTTTAGCTTCTTTTGTTTCATTGGGCCTTTTTTGACTTTTTAGAGCAGCATGTTTTCAGATGATTATTCCTTTTACTGTTCAGGTTCTATTTCAATCTTTCCAAGATGTGACTGGTCTTGAAGGTCTGTTTGAACTGATGGAAGAGTACGGACGTGATATTAAACAAGCAGGTAAAACAGCATTGTATTGGTTGTCTTTCATGGAGATGATGGACGTGTTGTTTGGAAGAATTTGTTGAAAAAAGAATCAAGTCAAATGAAATTTCCTTCTATGATCGAATTAAAAAACAACGTCTCAAAACGTTTAAGGACGTCGCAGTGAAGAAGGTGTGTAAGGTAAAAAAGAAGAACATTACGATCGTTGCAGAACGAAGTGTGTTTGCAAAGCTGTTAATCATTGCACAAAACCGCAATAATATTTCGATGAAGGAAGTCTTGAGTTACCTACACCTGAGCCGCAACAGCTTCCTCCAACTCGAGATGCACTACTAAATCATTGTAAAAGAGTTTCATATATCACAGCGATAGTTCGAAATTCTTTGGTTGCAAATCCAAACCTACCAAGCCCGAATGTACATGGATGGAATGTACATTCGGTGAGAAACTAGAGATCATTTGGCTATTAAGACGACCTGCACCAGATGCTCTATTGAAAATGGTTTCTTGCTCTTGCCGTAAGTCATCATCTTGCGCCAAAGAAACTTGTGTTTGTAGCTCGTACGATTTGCCTTGCACAGATTTATGCTCCTGTAACTGTGTTGATTAAGGACCAGACAACGACGAGATAATTCTCGAAAATGATGTTGAAGTCGATAGTTCTGATGACGAAAGTGAGGATGACACAGAAGATGAAGAAACTTTATTTTCAGATAAACATTAATATTCTTGGTTTTTAAGTATATGTTAGATATTAGTTAGTGTATTTCGTGTCAAATATTCGATATTTTCTCATACAGAGGTTTGGTGACAAGATTTATGCGCATTAATATCATAATTATGGAGCCGAAAGTAACTTCGGCGTTATTGAGTCCCATTTTGTTTTACATTTCGACAAAAAATGCTCACGACAATATGTTTTCTTTGGGGTTTTATAATTGTGGCTGTTAGCTTTTTTATGCTGTGACGTCATTTCTAAAAATAGGACAAGCAAGAAAATTCAAGAAGGCCAGTAAACGTTTTTTAAATGCTTTTATATATACGATTGTGCTGTGTGAATATCAGAAGTTCTCCTAAATTTCCCAAAAAAAATTAACTCAGCGCCCCGACTATTATAACGACATCAACACTGAATCACACAGTCTGTAGTGTTAAAAACAGTAACAACGGAAAAATTACTTTTTACAGTTTATGTAAATTCTTCTCTAGGATATACACGCTGTTTTTATAAGAATAGTGTGTTTTAGTTTCAGCCTCGATGTTCTAACTTTTTTGACAAATGCTATCCTCATTATTCTCAATATGTTCTTAACATGACTATGGTCTGAAAATATATAATGCCTTAATAAAATAAAGCATGCTATAAGTTACTATAGCTATCTAATGGCAATTCTACTACATGTAACGGCCCATTGCTTGGACACAAAAAAGTTCAGTTCGTTTGATATACAATAAAAAAAGTAAACTTCTAATCAATTTCTTGCGTCATACAAATGTTCATATTAAAAACAAACTATCAAGCTTAGACAAACTCTTAGGATATTCTAAACTTCTGACCCATTTTTCAGAGTATATTCTTACAAAATAATTGCTTAAAGAAAATATTTTGCGGCTCAAGACACAACAACAAACTTAATATTTAAGGAAAAATTTAGCTCTGAAAGAAACGGCTAAAAAGTCGTTATACACCCAAATTCATTTCTCTATCAAATAATTTAGACAACACACCTGCTTTTCTTTCACTTTCGCTGTAGGTCGCAAGCTAGGCTGAATAAAAGTCCAACCAGCTTTTTACTTCGATTACTAAATTTCGCTTCATCCCAAAGAGAACGAATTGAAAATGTATAGTTACAATTGTCTGATGCATTTCCAATCAATTATTTTTGTGATGTTTTATCATCGTACGTTTTTATTCGTTTTAAAAAACATTTCTGACAACACTTCGTTCGACAACAACAGTTTGTTTTTTTACATTGTAAATTCGTATTACATTCATATTCGAATGCGATACAACCTCGGTCCCAGAACACAAAAATGGAAATATAGAAAAACATAAGATTTAAGATAACCTCATGATGAGTAAAACATTGGCATGCTTTGTTTGAAATAAGGTTTTTCAGGATAACTTTGAAAAAGACACAACCTTCTTCGCTTCGTCTTTCTCTTTTCAGTTTGGTAAACAACTTGTTTACGTGAGGTACGGCGCACACATAGTAAACGCGGGTAAAATTAGATTATTCTATGTATAACGACCCGTGGGGTTTTAAAACAAAAAAAGAAATAAAAACGTTTAAAAATAAAATTAAAATTAGTTTTTAAAACAAAAAACACATATACAATCATTTAAAAAGAAAAGACTTATAGGCTAGCCGAATACCCGTGGAAGAATCCACTGAATCTTTCCTTGGCTCGATATGAGGGATTCCAAATATAAACATAAAACACAGTAATTTGAAGTTTTAAAAGTCACAATTTGCATTATTCTATATCTAGAACCGCTGAAACAAAACGACCAAAAAAAAGCATTTGCAGCAATAAAAAAAAAATAGTAAAAGAGAAAAAAAGCCCTGGGATTGAGGTTGCTCACAATCTGCATTATATTTATACCCGAATAAAAATAAAAATAAAATAAAAATGCAAATTGTCTAACAAAATCGAAGGTGTCTAACAACGGTTATGTAAAAAGCTAAATCTAAAACTATATACTTGCTTTGCCATGCCAGAAGTACACCAGGGACAATAGTATACCAGACATTAGAAAAAATCGTTAAGTCACACAAAAAAGGTTATTTCAAAATTTCCATAATGTACAGTTTCTAATGCATCATACCAAATGAACTATTTAGTCTATTACATACAGCAACCCTGCCAATGCTCCAATGTGACGTGCATGATAACAATGCAGCGTTTTCGAATTTAAAAATCGAATAATATTTCAAACGGTAACGTAACAGATGTAAACATTGATTTAACTTTGTTCACATTAAAGTTTATTAAACTTCCACTATTTCATAGCGTTAAAAACAATAACAACGGAAAAATTACTTTTTACATTTTGTATAAAATTCTTCTCTAGGACATATATATACACGCTGTATTTTATAAGAATAGTGTGTTTTTTTTTTCGTTTAAGCCTTCATGTTCTTAACTTGATTGTCAAATCCTATCCTCATTATTCTTAATATTTTCTTAGCATGATTATGGCCTCAAAATATATGCCTTAAAAAAATAAACCCTGTTATAAGTTAATATAGCTAATGACAATTTCTACTACATGTAACGGTCCATTGCTTGGACAGAAAAATTATATTAGAACAAACAATCAATCTTAGACTTTTTAGAGTGTATTCTTACAAAAAAAGGTTCTTAACATTCTTGACAAATACTATCCTCGTGGCCTAAAAATATATAATGCCTCAATAAAATAAAGCTTGCTATATGTTGCTATAGCTGCTGACAAATTTTTTTATATTTAGAACAAACAATCAAGGTTGGACATATTCTTAAGATATTCTTAACTGACCCTGAGTATGTTCTTACGAAAAGGAGTATATTTGGCGCAAGACAAAACATATTTAACTTCATATTGAAGGGAAAGTTTAGCTTTGAACACACCTGCTTTTCTTTCGCCTTCTCAGTAAGCTGCTAGCTAGCGTTCTTTGGATAAAAGTCCAATCAGTTTTTTACTTCGAGTACTAAAGCTTCGCTTCATCAAGAAAACAAATTAAAAATGTATAGCTAGCTAAATTGTCTGATACATTTCAAATCAGTTCTCTTTTTGACGTTATATCATCGTACGTTTTTCTTCTTTTTAACAAATATTTCTTTTATTTCTTTTTAAAAATTATTTAACAAACATAAACTTTTTATACTCGCTCGACAACAAAAGCCGCTCTACAACAACAGTTTTGTTTTTTACATTTTAGATTCGATATTCGTTTGAATTCGATAGTTTTTTTTAAAAAGAAACCAACCTCGGTCCCGGAACACAAAAATGATAGGAGAAACAAATAAGCTTTAATCTAACCTCATGATGAGTAAACATTGTTTGAAATAACTTTTTTCAAGATTACTTTAAAAAAGAGACAACCTTCTTCGCTTCGGTTTTCTTTTTTCAGTTGATAAACTTTGTTTCCGTGAGATACGGGCGCGCACATGGTAAACCGGGGGTAAAATTAAATTATTTTATCTTTAACGAACCCGTGAGGCTTTTAAAACAAAAAAACAAAACAAATCAAAACGTTTTAAAATAAAAGAATAGTATTAATAAAATAACAAAAGAGTTTTATATTTTAAACTAATAAGAAAAGAGAATTAAATGTTTAAAAATAGTAACCCCCTGATTTGCGTTTTTTTTAACATGGTAAATTTTAGCGTAACGCCACGTCGTAAGAAAGTGACCCGTACTTTGCGTGTCGTGGACTCACATGGTCACTCACACAAGCGTATTATTATATAGACTAGCCGAATTCCCGTGGAAGAATCCACTGAATGTCTCCATGAAATGCATGTAAGGGATACCAAACAAAAACATATATACAGCATGGTAATTTGGTAACTTTATATTTATACCCGTTGAAACCAAAACGTTGAAATATAAGCAGGTGCAACAACAACAACAACAAAAAAATGCAAAATGCAATATGTCCAACAAAATCAAAAGGCGTCTAACAACCGTTACTTAAAAAGCGAAATCTGCTAAAATTTATACTTGCTTTGCCATGCCAGAAGTACAACAGGGAAAAAAGTATATCAGACATTTAAAAAATCCAACATATTTTGCCCAGTTATACAAATAAAGTTATTACAAAATTTCCACACTGTACAGTTTGTAGCACGTCATACCAAAATAAGATAATCAGTCTATTGCATACAGCAACCCTTTCAAAGTTTTACACAAAATATAAGAAATTAACAGTTATCTGAATTCCCGTGGAAGAATCCATTGAATCTCTCATTAAACCGATGTAAGGGATACGAAACAAAAATATACAACACAGTTATTTGAATTTTCAAAACTCACATTTCAACCTCGACCCAGGGCTCTTTGTCTCTTTTATAACGGGATGGCAGAAAGAGAAAAAATGCCTTGGGATCAAGGTTGCTCACAATCTGCATTATTCTATGTTTATAACCGCTGAAACAAAACGTCTAAAAATATACGCATGTGCAACAAAAAAATAAATAAATAAATAAATAAAATTGTAAAATAAAAATGGAAAATGTCCAACAAAATCAAAGGTGTCTAACAACCGTTCATAAAAAGCGAAATACGCTAAAACTATATACTTGCTTTGCCATTCCAGAACTCAAAATATAAGAAATTAATAGTTAAAACACATAAAAGAGAAATATAAAAACTTGAATCATTTGGCATATTGTATATCTACCGAAATATTAAAAGGACAGACCCAAACTTATAATCTAGAAAATCACGCATAAAATCAAAGAAGATAACAATGCAGCGTTTTCGAATTTTAGAATCGAATATATTTCAAACGATTGTAACGTAACAGATGTAAACATTGATTTAAGTTGAGGATTTAGGTTTAGCTTTTTTTATAACGACATCAACACTGAATTACACAGTTTGTAGTGTTAAAAACAGTAACAACGGAAAAAAATACATTTACAGTTTATGTAAATTCTTCTCTATGATATGCACCGTGTATTTTATAAGAATTATTCCGTTTCAGCCTTAATGTTCTTAACGTTTTGACAAATACTATCCTCATTATTCTGAATATAGTCTTAGCATGTCCATGTCCTGAAAATATATAATGCCTTAATAAAATAAAGCTTGCTATAGCTATTGGCAAATTATTTTTATTTATAACAAACAATCGAGGTTGGACATATTCTTAAGATATTCTTAACTGACCCTGGGTATATTCTTAAAAAAAAGAATATGTTCAGGCGCAAGACAAAACGTATTTCACTTCATATTTAAGGGAAAGTTTAGCTTTGAAAGTGTAAACGGCTGAAATATCGTTATTCAACTAAATTCATTTCTCTACCAGATAATCTAAACAAAACACCTGGTTTTCTTTCGCTTTCTCAGTAGTCTGCTAGCTAGCGTTCTCTGGATAAAAGTCCAATCAGTTTTTTACTTCGATTACTAAACTTCGCTTCATCCCAAAAGAAAACAAATTGAAAATGTATAGCTAGCTAAATTGTCTGATATATTTCCAATCAGTTCTCTTTTTGACGTTATATCATTGTACATTTTTCTTCTTTTTAACAAATATTTCTTTTATTTCTTTTTGAAAATTATTTAACAAACATAAACTTTTTATACTCGCTCGACAACAACAGTCGCTCTACAACAGCAGTTTTGTTTTTTTTACATTTTAGATTCGAAATATCATTCGAATTCGATAGTTTTTTTAAAAAGAAACCAACCTCGGTCCCAGAACACAAAAATGGAAAATATTGAAGAAACAAATAAGCTTTAATCTTACCTCGTGATGAGTAACATTGTTTGAAATAACTTTTTTCAGGATTACTTTGAAAAAGAGACAGCCTTCTTCGCTTCGGTTTTCTTTTAACAGTTGATAACAACTTATCTCCGTGAGATACGGCACGCACGTGGTAAACCGGGGGTAAAATTTAATTATTTTATCTTTAACCAACCCGTGAGGCTTTTAAAACAAAAAACACAAAACAAATCAAAACGTTTTAAAATAAAAGAATAGTATTAATAAAATAACAAAAGAGTTTTATTTTTTAAAGTAATAAGAAGAGAGAATTAAATGTTTAAATAATAGCCCCCTGATTTGCGTATTTTTTAACTTGGTAAATTTTAGCGTAACGCCACGTCGTAAGAAAGTGACCCGTACTTTGCGTGTCGTGGACTCACATGGTTACTCACACAAGCGTATTATTATATAGATTATGATCTGTAGTGACCTTTACCAACCATTTTAAACGTAAATGTCAAAAAAGAATAAGGAGTAAATTTTGAATGAACAAAGATATCATTTTTGGAATATATACGGTCCGTCCTCACAAAAGCTTACACAAAATGTAAAACAGATTGGTTTTTGAGGAGCACATCCAAATCAACAAAAATCAGTTCATTTAGCATGTCTTATATTGCCATTGCCCATAAATCTTCCACAAAAAGGTTATGAAACACATCAAATTATAGAAGAATCAGGCACTTGATACAATATAAAAAACAAAAAAGTTTTAGTCAGAACAATTAGTAATTTTTTCATTATCACCAAACACAGTTAATACTACAATATTAAAATTCTTAACAAAAACGTGAATTTGTTCTTTCAGTATATTGCATGTGGCCTTTTTCCCACAAAATTTTACACAAAATTAAAAAAACCAGCAGTTTGCAACATAAACAAAACCACGAACAACCATACCATCCTCTCATAAATTAAAATAATGTCATAAACCCACGTAAATTGCCAATCAAATGTCTACAACCCCCTGTAAAAATAACCTGGCATTTTGCATGTTGGCTGACAAAAGTTTAACAGGATGTCAGAAACAAAACAATAAAAAATAACTAACACACACGGTTTAAATTCTGAAAAAAATTATTCCAATTGTCATATTGCACGTGGTCCCCTTGTAAAGTTTACAGGAAATGTGAAAATAATTATACTCTTATGGGCATAAAAATACATCCTACTATCCTGCAAAAGTTCAAGTCTGTGAAAGATTTTGTAGGTAGCTAGCTAGCTTGTCACATCATAATTCGTGCTCATAAAAGAAGAGAAGTTTGGAAACTAAGGTAGATAGCTATAGATAATATAGATAATATAGATAAAAAAAGACGAATAACAACATAAGTTATAGGTTAGAGCTAGCCATGCATGGGATGGGGAGAATAGGACTTGGAGGCTAACATTAGCTAGCTAACAGTAGCTAAGACACCCAGTTAAATATACTTAAACTGGGAACACTTAGTTAAAACTAAAGCTAGCTATTTATGCTTAGTAAAACACATATAAAGAGAAACAATAGTAATGTAAATATAATAACATTACAGTGAGTTCAACAAACCAACGTTTTCCGTTTGTTTGTCAGCTAACTTCATGTAGCATTTTGAATTTTAGGACAAATACATTAGTTACGCGCCAGGGGATACATTAATTATGCAACAAAATGTAAACAAATATGGCTAATTTAAGAATTTGAGGCTTTTAGGTGGCTTTTGCTGAAAAAAGGGAGCCTGCTTGCTCCAGCGACATAAAAACCAAACGTCTAAAAATATCAAAGTTCTTGTGATTGCAAATCTACTTCAAACTCTACCCTTTATTTTCTACTTCTAACTTTACTTTACTTCTAGCTCCACTTCTCACTTCCAACTTAACTTTTCTACTTCTTCACTTGAACTTTTTTCTTTTTAAATATGCTTTTTAAAACACTCTTTTTACTTTTTTCAAGATAAAGGGATCATTCTTTTGTGTGTTTTATTTGGTGAGACAATTTTTCGATAGTTAGCCGTTAAATTTATTTTAGCAAATCAAATTGAGTCGTTTTCATCACGTGATGTAAACAAAGTAAACCCGCTAGCAAAATGGACATAATTTTATCGGCGACATCAAAGGAAAATGACAATATCCACTATGACCGTCACAAACACTCCGTATTGTTATATAAGATTATTTTTACCCAGGATAGCCTCTTCAGTTTCTATTGGAACTGTTATTAATGGGGGTCCTGCGAAGGTGGTCCTAGTGCATTTAAAGCTCCCATTTGAGCTACGGTCGCCCGGTCTCTCCGATATACGCTTTCTCACAACTACCGCAATTTACTTTGTAAACTACTCCATTCATAGGAACAACAGTTTTTGTATTAAACACGTTTTTTAGGATCACCTTTGTGTAAATCTTTTTCCTAATCTTGCAATTTATTCCGATAAACCTTTTTTTGCGTAAAGCATATACATTCTGATAATATTTTATCACTTTCTACGATGTTTTCTTTTCGTGTTTTCCTTTGTTAATCGTTTGTTTGACTAAATTCTTGGGGAATTCAGTAATAATACTATATATGTAGTAATTATGGAAAGGTTATTTAACATTTTTACTATTAAGTGTAGCGTACGCATGTTATTAGTTTGATCTGATGATGATGTGACATATTCAAAAGGGAATATAATCAATTTTAAAAATTGTTTATGCCTTTAAACCTAATTAAAAGTATTAAACAACCAAATTCTTAATCAATAATTTCTATGATAAATGCAGTTAGGTAGCTATAGCGTTTATTACTGTCATGAAAAGTTATTCCGCAAAATAAAATTGCTGAGTAATTTTTTAGGTGGACAGGGTAACGATGGGCTATTTCCCGTATTTTTATTTAAACCGAGCGAAGTTGCGATAAGTTATTTGGCAAAGTGTATTAGGCCTTACGGATGTGAGAAGCTGTTTACCTGTACTAACCGTTCAGCCTGGTGTTAACAACAGGCTGTTTCCTGTGTTTTTATTTAAACCTCAGCGATGATAAAGGTTTTTTGAAAAGTGTATTACGTATGTAGGGATGTGCAACACGGTTTACCTGTACTAAATGCTTAGCCCGGTAATAACAAGGGACTGTTTTCTCTGTTCTTACTTAAACAGAGGCTGCGATAAAGTTTTTTTGAACAAAGTATTATGCCTATACGGATGTGTAACTTTCACGGAAAATTGTAAAATAAAATAATATTGACCAATTATTTTTGTTATGACGGGAAAACAATGGTTAGTAAAGTCTGTTTTTATTTCAGCTATCGCTGCGGAAAATTTATTTTTAGCTATATATATATAAATATATTATATAATGTGGAGTGCGTCTCAATCGACTTACGACACACCTGTACTAAAGCGCTCCACCTGAATGTGTCGTATAGTTTACGGTTCTTATTAACCGCTCCACAGGGAATTTAACACTGGGTAACACAGTTATTTGTGACGTAACCCGGCCTTTTTGACACCGGCCCCCGCGGCTAACTTGTTAATATTTGTGGATATACATTTGAACGAGGGGACTGTAGATTTTTAGGAGAAGAAGTTGGCCTTTGCGTTAAAAACAGCTCAAATAATGTCGTAAGATCAGAACTTGAAACCTCTGATGTAGAATGTATTTGGTTAGAGTTTTTTCAAATTATACAAAGTCTTTTATTGTTGATATACTTTATCGGCAACCCAATACTCGAAAACACCTCCGTAAAAACTTTAACGACAATTTCAAAAGACTTTAGCACAAATTAGTAACAAAAATAAAGAACTTATAGCACTCGAAAATACATACTGCAATTATCTTATGGAAAACAGCAATACACCTTAGAAAGATTTATTATTATTGTATGGTCCTATACAAACCATTAAAAAGGTCATGCAAGGCACTAAATCGTTTATTGACGTCATTTAGACAACAAAAAACGGAAAGTCTAATAGGAATCAAAATTCTTCCGACCGCGCTAATCGATCAATATGGCGTTGGATACAAAAAAAAATCAGTAACATTAAACATCAGTATGAAACCATAAAATGCTAAGATTATTCGAAGTACGACTCAGATGATTTATCTCAAGGCTTGAATAATAAAAGCTGGCATCCAGTTTACGCCGAAGAAAATCCAAACAACGTTTGAGGTGCATTGATAAATATTCTAACTGGAAAAATCAACCTACATGGTCCAATTATGGGAGAAAATCGCTATGGTTGACATAATGGTTGAAACATAAAATTTCGCAAGTTCAAAACTTTCGCTGAAAGCCAGAAACGACCAGAGTAAAACACTCTTAAAAGAAATGGCAAACGATCCTAAACGGTTTTTGGAAAACCTTAAAGGGAAGTTGTTTTTTTTCGAAAGAAAAAATATCATCCGTTAAAATTCAAAATCATTGCATTGCGTTTCTGTTCGTATTTCTTCACGATTGGTTAAAACTGAAAAACAAAGCCATAGTATTAAAATATTTATTAGGCAAAACCGTAAGATATTAACTTAAAAACAAATACTATCTTTAAATTTGCTAAGACAGGGTAACAACGGGTTGAAAACTATGTTTTTATTTCGGTTATAGTAGCGGGAAAGTCATTTGTTGAAAAACATACTACAGTCCAAACACTATAATGTTGTGTGCGCTTCACTGGACTTACGACATACTATATACATATACCAAGGTGCTCCACCTGCATGTGTGGGACAGTGTACAACTCTTATTACGCGCCTCACGCAGTAACTTGTGACTAGGTATATGAACTATTTTCGACAATATTATGGAGAATTGTGGTACTCAAACTTCATATAACATTAAATACTACAGCAACACCAATTTATAGTTGCTATATTGGGTTTATAATCTTTAATTAGCAACAACTTTAAATAGAGTTGTGACCACTTCTAGCAAGGTTGCCACCTTGCTTTGATCAGAGACGAGAATTAGAAGTCTTAATATTCAGCAGCTGTATCTCCAGATAGGGTTAATGTACATATGAAACTTACCAGAAAATTTAATCTCAGCGTCTGATTATCAATCGCCATACTTGCATCGAACAAAAAGTGCCGAGTAAAACAAAAAAAAATCACGCTCACTTACTGATCTTCCAAACCTACCTGCGAGTTATAAGTCACTCTACTTGCGAGTATAAAATAGTAGGTAACTAGACTGCGTGTTTCCAAATTTTCAAGCTTCGAAAATTCCTGTTGTCAGTTGGCAAAACCAACCGCCCAAGCAAGTTACGGTGCCTTTGAGGATCGAGCTATCCCCGTGTCAGGATTAGGGTTCCGTATTTTGATGTCTTTTAAACAAATTCAGGCAAAATTATCCGGTTAAAACATTCGCACTATTGTATGATGCTTTCAGCGCTACTCAAGGTTATCGGAATACGATACAGGAATCTGATGATATATGCAAGATTTAGATGGCATTTTGTAATGTAGACTTAGAAAGGTTCAATGGAAAATCGGGAATATAACTGATAGAAAAGTTGATAGGGAGAATGCAGGATTCGAACTAGTAGCTACAGTACGTATGCCAAATTTTATGCCAGAGACAAGTAATACATTTCATCGGGTGTTAAAATATTACAACATAAGTCCTTGTTTCACTCTAAAAACACGCAAAGTAGTATACGTTCCTATCTAGAAAACCGATATATCTAGAAAATCGGTGTAATATTTTCTATGAAATCCATTTAAGGATTGTGATGCTATTTATGTTAGTTAAACGACACGAATGTTCAAACATTGATACAGACAAAAATGAGATTGTAACCATGGTCATGTTATAGATTGGGAAAATAAAATGAACATAGACCGAGGATCCAGTTGGTGAAAGAAGACGTGAGTACTTCACAAAAAAAATAATTAGAAAGGTTCGAATTAATTCCAGCCAAACGGAACGAAAAGCGAACTTTAGGGAAAAAATGTTAATCAATCAATCTTACTTAACTTGGTGTGATCTACGATAATATTTATATTTTCCATTGACATGACTGAACGGATAAGTGTTAATGTTTATAAAGCGAAAATACTGATACTAATAGATGTTGGCGTCAGTAGTTACCATCGTTTGTGCTGTATACGATTTTTTGAAAAATAATATACTTTATAAGAATAACAATATAGGGATTTCTGGTTAAAAACGATAGGTCTAATAAAGAAATAAAAATACTGACCATCCTGTTTAGAATTTTTATATTCTCATATAAATAGGCATGTATTGTAGGAAAATTTTACTATGCAAAAAAAGCGAATTTTAAAGGCCGATCAATTGTCCCATGTCTCTCTGCCATCATTCCGCATGTTTCCTTTGAGCACCAGCCATAAAATAGTTTATGTGTATGAACGCAAACTATGTTTTGAGCTGAAGATACATTCAGTTCTTAGTTTACCTGATCTATTTTAGTCTTTATCAAAGCAAAAAAGAAACAATAGTTCCTGGATTGAAGTCTGTCTCTTTTGTGGTGTTAAGTTTAAACCGCCTCGGTATCTTATTATCTTTACTGATACAAGGAAGGTTGACACTGAGAAGTTTAAATTACTAAAATAGCCTAGAAAGGTTTTTCAAGTGCGTTATCCCTCTAGCTTTCCGTCGTAACTACCGGCTACTAATTAGAATTGTTAACTCTACTTACCATTCTGCAAGCATCCATAAAGTTCTATCCGGAGGCATGCAGGAGCCAATCCATCATCATGGTTTTTGATACGTGTTGCATACAAACGGACATCAGTAGCTACCATCGATTTTGTAAGCCAGTTGTATACTACGTTCAAGTTGTCCCTATTTCCTTTAAATCTCTAAAAGGTATAGTGTGTTTTTAGGCAGTTTTGTTAAAAGGCAAATCGATAGATAAATTTAAAAATCGTTGCTGATTTGAACTCAACTGATTTCATTTTTAGTAACAACATTAACATTTGGTTTAGGATTTTCTAAGTATTCATTCGTTTCTCTTTTAAAATTGGGGAGTAAAAAACTCCGAGAATAACTTTCTGATATTATTTATTTGTCCCGGCCTTTTGATGCACGCAAAATTATCTCACCAGGGCGTAATAAACGCCCATACATTTTTTCCATTCGGTGGTCCAATGTGTGTAGTTTTTGTTTGAAGGCATACATTTGCATATGAAATTTATTTTCTATGTGTGTGGATGTAAAACTAACCCTATAATAACTGTTTATGAGGGCACTACCGGAGAATATTGACCGACGTCAAAGTAAGTCAATATTCGATATAATATTCGACATAATATTCGAGATAAACAGTTATTATATGGATTATTATCCGGGTACTGCATTTTACGACAAAAAATATAACATTATAAGCAGGATGTAGAAACCATGTCTTTATAGAAACTATTCCCGTATGGAACGTACAATTGAACTCAAAATATATTTTTTTTAAATCGATTATGGTGTAAACGTTACAGTTTTTTATTGTAGCTACAACACAGAATTTTTAAAAGATAAAAGTAAGTTTTACTTCTGTTTCGGCGTTTTGTTTACTGTTTTTCCGTGTTTATTTACATTTAATGCTACCATATTTAAACTTTAAACATGGTTGCTATGGTAGTGGGCAATACCGTGGAATAATGCCCGCTATGACGTAAGTTCTAACCAATCATATTGCGCCATTTTCGAAAATATCGATGCCGCCCGTTTACCCGGGTAATAAAACTGTATAGTTTTATTACGAAGTACGCTTATTTTGACCCCATAGTATGGCAATAAAATCTTGAGAACATTAAATTTCTTTTATCCCGATGAATAGTTGTCAGCGGAAGCTTTTTGAGACAATCTAGGTTTTCAGGGGTTAATTTTGGCTCACGCCTGTAATTAACCACTTAATCAAGCATAAAAACGAGGTTAACGTCTTTGTTTGTTTTGTTTTCTATAATCCAAATTCAATGGTGTTATAAAAATGAGAAATGAATAGCACATTTCGTTTTCTGCAAAGGGAATTTGGGTTTGGTTGTATTATCACAAATAAACAACAACATGGATTTTTTTAACAATTTCTACAACTCCACAAAAGTAGTTTTCGGTGGGCTTTTATTTATGTGGTTTTAAATGCTTTTTAACCCCAAGTCGGACAAATGTAGGCAAATAACATATTCTTATAGATTATGGTTCAAAATGCGTGCAAAAGCTTTCGCTAAAACGGAATTTGCGAACCCTGAAATAGGCTTAACCCTATTTGGTGTGGGTTGGAGCATAAAGTGCCCGCGGCATTTTCAAAGTCTCATAACCTTTTAATTACTGGATGAAATTCCTTGAAGTTTTGTGACTTTTCCTAATTTTTATTGGACTTTCAGAATATATGAAAAATATTTTCCAAAAATTGTCCTGTCAATGTCACTTTCTCCTTTATTGACAGGTGGTCATATCAACTTTGGCTGTGGTGCTAAAAATAAATTTTTTCTAAACTAACCAGTTGCATGAATATGTGATCATAGTGACGAAAATTCATCATACAATATTGACATGCATACTATGTAATTTACAGACCGAAATATTGGTAATTTACAGACCAGAATATTTGTATTTTCCTATTTTTCATTTTTATTGTCATATGATGACGTCATAGGTCATTTTGTCACATTTTAATCTAATTGTCTTGATTGAGTACTTACTGACATTAATGCGCATAGATAAACCAAGTTTTAACACTACTAACACCAAGGTCTCAAATTTCGATTTTTCAAAAAAAATATTTCTTGAAGATTTGAATTCTGCAATTTCCATTTTCTCCATAGAGAAATCCCTTCATAACACCTGTAAATGTTCCTAATAATATCTTACATTCTTATATCAGTTTTTTAATGACTAGTACTGTAAATAGTTTTAAAAAAGATAAAAATCAAGAATTTTCAAAAAAGACATATTTCTTTCGACCATTGTCTCATTATGACGTCATCACTTCCTGTGATGACATGTCAACCCAAATATTTTGTCACAACATATTGATGCTTCTTTGTGCCAAGTTTCGTCACTTAAAACCAACCAGAACAAAAGTTACAGCCCGCGGTCACTTTATGCCCATACATACAAGGGTCAAAGCCCATACCAAATAGGGTTAAACGGGAACAAAAAACAACCTCGTATGCAGACTTTTTAGGTGTTTTAGACCTTGATAACAGAAACGAAACATTCTCATAAACGCCGCAGCTCCGCATAAACACTTCAAATAGATTAAAGATTAAAGATTAAAAGCCCTGCCGCTTGAAGATTTCCTTCATAAGCCTGGAAGATTAGACTAATGGGTAAACAAATCATTGAGTATCCTAATTCTCAATTATTATTGTAACTAACCTGCAATGTTAAAATACAACTTAATAAATTGAAAAATAAAAATAAATTTTTTGCGGAGCAAAGCGGAGCCCATTTCCTCATTAATTAGGCAAATATAAGGGACGGTGGAGGGTGTATAGGATTTCCGCACCTATACATCAAAATTTTCAATTTTCGACAACTTTTTGACTGGGTTGCCCAGTAATTTATCTGGTTATTTTCCCCCGTAAATTTCCGATTCAGCGAGACAACGTGTTTTGGCACGGCGATGAAGTTTTTGTTGTTTTTTAAAGATGGTGCTAAGCGTAACTAGCTAGAAACGAAGAGATTTTTCAAGAAAGAAGTGGAGGTTATGTACCTAGCATATCACTATTTTTTAAAGTACAGGTACCTGTATTTTAAAGGTTATAAGCCCTTTCTTATTCTCACTCACACCTTAAGCTAGCTAGCATAAAACTACTGACTGAGCTAGAATAATAATAGAACTTAGATTGGATATAGCTAGCTCTAACTTTTTTTAAGGCCTGTGGCATAAAATAGAGCAAATATATAAACATATAGCTAGCATAAAACTAGCTACAAAGCTAGCATAAAATTAACTACTTAGCTGGGATAAAACTACCAATTTTGCTAGCATTAAAAGTATATAGCTATTCTAGCTAGCTAGTCACGGCTGTTTCGGAGCGGACAAAAATGTTACGAAAAAAAAATTCGATTTACCCTCTCAGATAAAACAGGATATCTCAAGAACGAAATAAGATTTTTATATTCTGTAAAAAGAATAATAATCTCAGATAAATTGTCCATATTATTAAAAGAAAAATTTAGTAAAGTAAAATTAGGCCAAAATGTCTAAAAACGACTTAAAAATTATCATTTAGATGAATGTCTTCCAGAATATCTCTGGAATAAAGTTAAGAAAACATGTTTTTTATGGTCCACAGGTTAGATTAAATATCTGGAATGAAAATTACTTAATTTTATTACTGTCCGAAATTGTCCAAAGAGGTTTTTTTTGGGTCAAATGTGAGAACTATGTGAAAAACGGCCTTTAGGGCCTCAATGTATGCTTAAAGTTCGTTATTAACTGAATAAAAAACATTACTTTGGATTCTAAGGCCATTAAAGATGATGTAGATGAAATATTAGTCTGTCCGAAATTGTCCAAAGGGTTATTTTTGGGCCAAATGTGAGAAATATGTGAAAAACGGCCTTTAGAGCCTGAATGTATGCTTAAAATTCGTTTATTAACTGAATAAAAAACATTAATTTGGATTCTGAGGCCATTAAAAATGATGTAGATGAAATATTTAACTGTCCGAAATTGTCCAAAGGGTCACTTTTGGTCCGAAGGTTTTTCGGGCTAAATATGTGACATCTATACATTAAATAAAACATCATTCAGAGTCGACGGTTTCAACATTCTAGTTTATCATGCTAGTAGAAAATGTCTCAAGTTGTGTATAAATAGTTTATTTATTATATACATTAAATATATACAAAGCAATCATTTTGTGTTTCTTTATAAATTGTATAAAATAGCACCCAATCTTGTGATAAAGCCAAGATTAGCTAGCTAGCTAGCTAGCTATAAACATCTTTGATTTCAACAATTTCATCTTGAGAAAGCCCACCAAAGTCTTAACTAAATATAAAAAAGAGGTATTAAGTTACTTAGCTACAAAACACGATGCAAAATGCAAAACTGTAGGACCAAAAAATTACAAAACAGAAGAAAAAAGATTAAAAAAGATAACAATTAGCCACGCTTGAAGTTTTACAAGCTATAAAACAATTTCTTAAAATCAAGGGTGCTCTTATAGCAAAAAAATAATATTAAAATCCCTGCAAAATAAAGTAGTTTACTGTTTTGTTCTTACCTCGTGGTCTGCCAACCTTTAGCTAGCTTCAAATTGCTAAGACACCATTGTCTCGCTTATTCCAACATTTCAAGCAATCAAGTCCAAAGTAAACACCGGGCCGCCGTAAATTTTTTTGGAAAAACCATACCTACCAAAACATTAAACGCCATCGCTGTGGCTTGTTTAGAAGTTTAGATACTTATTTAATTAGACAGAAAAAGGATCACACTACATCAAATTGCCGTGCACCACTTTGGCAATTTCTTCTCCTCTTTTTTAGCGCCTAAAGAAGACTTTAACTTAAAATTTAAGTAGTTTATAGTTTGCGAGACGAACGGTGCACGGTACCGGCCGATAGAACCATGTTTCCAGCCCCCCCCCCCCCATACCAATTTTCAAGTCCGTAGCTAGTAGCGCGGCGTTGGCACAAGGTTGGAAAGATGGTATACTTTCGCCAAAAATAACGTTTTTTTTAGTTTTGTGTGTTTTGTTCGACGAAGTAACTCGAAATCCATAACACACATGTATAACAAATTTATATATTTAAAAAGGAGAAAAGTAGATCGTTTTAATATTTTTTATTTCAGTAAAATTAAAAAAATACAAAAAAAGTTTCAATATCTTCAAAAATGATAAAAATACAAAATTTCAAAAAAAAATGTGGAAGCCATTTTAATTTTGTCCGCGGTTTGACCGTAGCGAAACAGCCTATACTATAGTATAAAATCAGCTATCATAGAAAAATTTTGTTGGATTGGACAAATTTTTTAGCTAGCTAGCTACATCACGGTGGCTACATATACTACACATTAAGTGAGATAATTCTACTCTGATTAGGAATGTCCCATCACATAGCTTTTTCTAGCTACAATCGTCCACAAAATTTGTTGTCTCTGGCAATTTTATACCAAAAACTAAGAACCAAAAAGTTTAGCAAAGTCAGCAAAAGAACAAAGCTAGCTACATATATTAAATAATAATAATAATAATAAATATTTAAAGTGGCTAGCCCAGAAAATCACAAAAAACTACAGTTAAGGGATTGTTTCCACTGGGGGCCACTAGAACAAAAAAGAAACAAAAAATGATAAACCTTAGACTGCCTCAGCTCAATCAAACATAGTAACATTTATAATCTGTGAAAATTGAAAAGAAAAAGAATAAAAAACAAAAATTGAAAAGTTAAAAAGTGATCTCCGTTAGAATTTGCCAAATCATTAGAGATGGAAGTCTTAAACGAAAGCAGACTTCCATCGCAGGTCACTTGGTCTGGAAGATTACTCCACACTTTTGCAGCTCTAAATGGGAAGACTTATTTGCCAAATTCCGTGTTGACCAAGGGAAGTGTGAACCTGTTTTTTGAAGCTCCTCTTGTTTGATGATTATGACAGTTTTTTGCCAAAAGGAATTTTGAGCCCATGTAATCAGGAGCAATGTGATTCATGGCTTTGAAAACTAATATGGCATTTGAAAACTAATATGGCATATTGCAGATAATACGTTCCGTCCCCACTCATGATCAATTTTATATAAAGGTTGATGTGGTCACGTGTAATCGTTTACGCTGCTCAGCCAGAAAGGCCACTGTTTAACATTTAGGGTGAGTGGAGAGCCATATTTTTGTGGACGCTTGTAGCTATATTTTAGGCACGTCTGGAAATCAACTTTTTTAACCCTGCCGCTGAGCATACACCAGTGCGGCTCAAGTTACAGAAACGAAAATTATTTCAATATATTTATATATATATATCGGGAAACTTTTTCAACATCAACATTTTTATTATGGAGGCGTTTTAAATTCTGACGAACAGTTATCATGCAATCGTAAACATGCACTGAAAATCCTCAAATATATTCCATATTCATTATTTCTTATTTAATTTCCCCATATATATACGTATAATGGCCCGATAATTTCTGTTTCTGTAACTTGACCTGATCTTTACACCAATTCGAGATATCATGTTTAACTCCAGCTCTAGCTAGCTACCAAGCTAGCCTAATTAATTGCTATTATTTTGAAGTTTTTGTTCAGTTTGGAATAAGAACTTTTTATCCTATTGTCATGAAAACTTGTTTACAAAATAAACATATACTGCTGTTTGATTGTTAGCTGGACAGGGTAACAACGGGCTGTTTCCGCTGTGTTTTTTTAAACTGAAGTTGCAATTAAAGTTTTTTTGGAAAATGTGTTACGCCTATCAGATGTCACGATTAATTTTTGATCTTTCACAGAAACTTTCCCCATAAAATGTCGCAGGATTCTTTTTGCTTTTGAGAGGGTAAAAACAGGTTATAAACTGTATTTTTATTTTTAAATGTTACAAAAACTTTTCCACAAAGTAAAATTGCTAAGTGATTGTTTTAGCTGCGTAGGATAACAACAGGTTGTTTACTGTCTGTTTGTTTGAACCGAAGTTAGGAAATGGGTATTATGCCGAAACGTATGTGCGAAACAGTATACCTGTACAAATCACTCAGCCCAGTGTTAACAACAAGCTGTTTCCTGTATTTCTATTTAGCAGAAGTCACGCTAAAGTTTTTTTGAAAGGGTTTGTTTACCTATACTAATGGCTAACCGCAGATTAAAGTACATATATATTTTAAGTTTCACCGGAAACATTCTGTGAAAAATTAAAAAAAGGTTTGCTGACTGTTTTCGCTATGACATGGCACAATATGTAAATTGTGTTTTTATTCCAGCTAAAGTTGAAGGAAAGATATTTTCTGAAAGATATAATTACACCCGAAACACCTTAAATGTTGTGTGTGTGTTTCACTCGATTTACAATATACTGCATAAATGTACTAAGGCGCTCCACCTGAATGTGTGGTACAGTTTACAATTTGTATTAATTGTTCCACCAAGCGTTTTATGCCAGGTAACACAGTTACTTGTGGCTTAACCAGCATTTCTCAAAAGGTTAATTAACTAGGCTGTGTGCTGTAAATTCCTAAGTGTATATAATATTCACCTGTAAAGTTTTGTATATATATATATTTATGCCCTGCTGGTCTAATGGCTATGACACTCATGCAAATGAGAGATCCAGGTTCAAATCCTGGACAGGGCTAGGAAAAACATAATTATCTTGCACCAACAACAACCAGGTATTCATAAGTATATGAAATTAGCTATATTGAGTATAATAGGTAATCTTTGAGTCGTAGAGGGGGGAGTTGCATACATTCATCACTTTCATTTATAGAACACAAAAATGCTTTGTTTTTGTAATAGATCTATCACTTTATGGTAAAAAGTTTTGTGTTGATAAACCTGGTAGGCACAAGAAACCAAAAAAGGCGTTTTTTACTAAAAATTTTTGCCTTTCTCGTGGACTTCTCTGATTATTTCTATATCTTGACTTTTTAATGTTGTTGTCATTGGAACCAAGTTAATCTCAGATTTATCAAAAAATGATAGTTTTTTTGGCCTTATGACCGATTGTTTAAATCCTTGTATTGGCACATAATTCTGCTAACACGATTCACTGTATATTGACCTGACATAAATTTGAGACCTTTTTTTTGAGCTATTAAATTTGAAATATTTGCACCTTAATATTTTCTATACTCCTGGACTAATATGATACATATCTTAGATGTATTGAGTATACGTAATCTTTGAGTTGTAGGGGGGAGATTTTCTATTAAGCTGCCTGCCCCTGCCTTGCCGTTGCCTTGCCTCGCCAGCATTTACCGTGCCTTTTCCTACCCCTCCTATGCCTTTTCTGGTGCCTGCCTAGTATGCCCTTGCCTGTGCCTCCCATGCCTTGCCTACCCCCGGCTTGCTGATTCCTATTCCTGTTTCCTTGCCTGCCTTTGCCGTGCCCTTTCCTTGCCGTACTTAATGCCTTTGCCTTGGCAACCTCTCCGCAACAATTTCTATATTGATTACTTAGAGCCTGATTATATGAGGCGAGTTGGTTCGGTGTTGGCTTGCCACATGCTCAGCATGATAAAATTAAACAGCTCGACATAATGGCAGATCACTACAAAAAAATATTTGACATTATATGAGGTGAGTCAACCCGCCTAGGCGAGCTGGCTCGTTTTTTCAACCCGGGACAGGTTGGTTAGGTGGGTTGACTCGGTTCATATAATATCACTTTGCCGATATCACTTGAAAAAGAAGAGCATGCGCATTGTGATCCAAAACAGAGGAAAAACAATAATGGCAAGCGCAGCAGCAGACAAGAAGTTTAAATGGACTTTAGAACTTGTGGAGCATATTACGTGGATTTTCCTGTTGGTGTTTCAAACGTTTTAGGAGTTTCCTCGTTTTGTTAAAAAATATGTCAATATGTTCTGTATTAGGCGATTTCTTCGAAGCAATGACAAATACAGAACACCTTGGATTTGGAATAACAAATTATTGGCGACCAAAATATTTAATGATAATTTTGATTTAATTTTGCTTGTTTGTTCACATCTTGCATCCGCCATTTCTAAAAAAATATGCGCACTTTTTTTCAACCCGGCACCAGTGTAGGTCTTGACCCGGGTTGACTTTTCCCATATAATACGTAATTTTTTCAAACGGGTTGACCCGCCAACCGGGCCAACACCGAGCCAACTCGCCTCATATAATCAGGCTCTAATATATAGTATTCTAAAATAATAGTAAAAACTTTAACTGGATATTTTCAATACTGGTCTGGAAAATTCTGGAAATTCCAGGATACAAATCTTGTTATGTATGAACATGACGATTCGAATATAATAACTTCTGAACAAGTTCAATTTCAATGAATTATTATTCAATTAATTCAGCGATAAATACGTATTAGCATTTGAATATTTCAGTTTTTAGGCCTTCAAAATTTACTCTCTCGTTAACGATTTTTTGAAAATGCTGATGGTGCATGGTTTGATAACAGCTGGTCTAAAAAAGAAAGTACGTTTTAAAAATGAGAAACATTAATACAATTTTATCATAAACTGAATTAACACCAGGTTGTTTAATTATTGTCTCCCTAACCTCTCTTTGCCTCTTTGATTTGAAGAGGGAATTTATTAAAAAGATACAAATCAATGCCATGTGATGCACAAGTTAAATTACATATATAAATATATTTTCAGAAAAAAAAATACGCATTTTTGATTTCCGCCAGCGAAGGCGGAATCTTTAAAATCGCCTGAGGAGATAGATAGATAGAGACAGCGTAACTAGGCTGGACGCCCAAAACTTATCCAGGCTAAAGCCTAAATCCTCTTTTTGACTGATTTTTTTCTGAGAACGAGGCTAAAATGAGTTTTAAGCCAATAAGAATGCTGACAGTACAACAAATTGTTTTATTATCCGATGAACAATACTTTATTTTAAAGTTTATATGCTATCGAAAGTTAAAGCTCGTGCAGTGTAGCATAATGAAGATCGTCTTATAATGCGCCATCTTTGATGCTATTAACGTTTCCCTTTAATAATTACGTCATTTCCTTCTGTGCAATTTTGCAAGCACGTAGACTAAAGCTATATTCATCAGAACTAATTAATTATTCATGAATTTTAAATTAAAGAGCAATTGTTGAGGCTGAATATTTTTGGTGAAACATAATGTATTATAGCTATAAAATCGTGACAAGTGTTATAAAAGAAAAAATAAGAATATGTAGTCTGAAAATAACCTTTCGTAACTGATTATGTAAAAAAATATTTGCTGCCACCTTTAAAGATATTTTCCAAGCTGTTTTTCAGAGAAAAAGAGAAAATAGATAAATTTTCAGCCTTGCCGTTGGTCTTATTTTGTTTTTATTGTTCATCAATTTTCAGGTTTATTATTGTTCTTTTAAAATTGTTCTTATAGAGAAATGAAGTTTATGTAAGTTAAGTTAGCTATGATTTACAGTTACAATAATAATCAAAAATTGAATTTTAAAATTTTAGAATGTTCAATGATTTTGTCCCCCCATACAGGGCTTCTTGTTTTATTTGAAACATATTTCGACATTATCTCATGTGATCTTCAGTCAATATGATAAAAAATACAAGTTGTCATAAAACTAGTTAAAATAATCAGTATATACCTAATACAATGGAAAGTAATTAAAGAGTATTAAAATATGATAAAAAAATTTTTTACAGAGTAATAGATGAAAGAACATAATAAACAAATCATTAACGGCTCTATAGAAAAAGCGGTGAAAAAAGAAAGTGTGACGGAAGGAGACAAAAGAAAAAGTGTAAGTACCAAGAGTGAGAAAAAATGTTAGACTATTAGAGTTTTATCAACATACTTAACTTGTTTATTTAAATCTGGATTTTTCCAACTTATATGCAACCCTTCTTTCTATTTGAGTTGCCATTTTGTTTGAGCATAATCCAGAATAGAAAAAGATTCAACAGTAGCATTATCAAAAAACATTCCTCTTTCTCTCGAATGTGTTTGTACACATGAGAGTTTTTATCTTTCTTCAAATGTTCATCAATACGTTGTCCAATATGTCTGGTGGTTTCACCAATATAACAGGCGTTACAGCCAGCACAAGTAAATTTATAGACAACGTTTGATTTTAAATGCTTAGGAATTTTATCATATTGACTGAAAATAAAAAAATGCGTATTTTTTCTTAAAATATTAACTCACATTGTGCTATTTCTGGCCGTTTTCGGTGACCCGACTATGCGAAATCATGTTAATTTTTATTCATGATACGGCGCAATGGTCTGCAGAAGAAACTGCTGGAATTTGAGGTTTTCAGCTTTACATCTAGTCTGTTAATTTGGGCTTCTTCCGCGCTCGTGTTGGGATTTTCATAAAGCGTTCTTTGGTTTGCGTTACGTAGGTCGGCTTACATCGGCGACACGGCCCGTTACCAGCTATTAGAAGCAATTCACATATTGGGCACTGCGTTTCGACTTTTTTATTAGACCACAGTAAAAAAATTAACCCACAGAAGTCCCTTTCTTTCATGGCTACAAACACGAAGAATTCCGCCGTAAGTAAAACGAATGTGCAAGCGGAAATATCGATGAGGCGAAGTCATAAGCATGGCCCTGTGGCCCAATGGATAAGGCATCTGACTACGAATCAGGGGATTCCAGGTTCGACTCCTGGCAGGGTCGCACTGTCGCATTTCGACTGCATGGTCTATTGCGTAACGCGCGCGCACGTTGTGGGGTAATGCGTTGATAAACGGAATGCACGCCGGCATATTGGAAGTAATATCACGCACTTCGTATTGTCGCCCTTGTTGGCATTCGTGTAAGTACCATCCACTCGCCACAGTCGCTCTTCATCCTACGGCTAAATTAACAGCCGTGAATTTTACTATGTCGTCGTCCATCCGTACGCGGTGACAGTTGTAAGTGTTACAGGAACGTGACATGCTCCACAAGCAGTTACGGTGTGTGGACGATGCCTATCATCGCAACCCTTGTTCTTTATCGCTTCTCGGCCTAATGGCTAAGATCAAGTGTAGTATCCGTTCTTATCAGTTTAATATCTGGTAGGCCATTCTCTGAATGGTCAGTATATTAATCTGATTTTTGGCCTTGGGTCATGGAGGTGGATTCATTCACGCCGTGACCACGGGTTGCCTTGGTGTTGCACTATTACCGATGGCGGCCCACATAAGCAATAAAAGAATAATAGCAGTCAGCTTTCCGACGGCACACCGCATAGTATACGGCGGGAACAAAACTCGTACACTGGGGGGAAATGCAGCCTATGCCCCGCGACACGGCAGTTTCAGGCGATAACACACTCAAGCCACAAGCGTTAACAAACTTTGAAAGGTACCCTCATGCTACGGTGCAGTTCCAACTCATACTTACCTGACGGGGAAGTAAAGACTGATCAATGAGGGTTTTTTTCCAGAGTGAGGCTCTTGCATTGCACTACGCTTGGGCTGACCTCTGCGATTACTGATATCTTTGTTAAACAAGTAACATATTAAGCAGGCGATACATGACTTTAAAAGCTGTGGACGATATATACAGGATGTATTTTGTCGAAATCGATTAATATTGAATTCAACAAATTTTATCGTTTATTATCCAAATTCTCGAATTTGAATTTCTTTTTGGAGGGTCTGATTAGTTGCAGTTTTTCATTTTGAAGAAAATAATTGGTGATTGCTTTGTTTGACAAATCCAAAAAGTTGGAAATTTCAAATTGACAAATTGAATTCAACAAGTTGAAACAAAAAAAGGTAAACACAGAATTAATAAATTTATCGGATTTTTTAAATCGATGTATAATTATCCTGCATCGGCTAACTGTATATTTTGTTACAGGCTAATTATCAGTTCACCCTGACTATTCGGTGCAAGCAACAATAAACTTTTGTCACGCTTTAACAACTTTTCTGCAGAAGATATAAAAAAATCCTGTGACGAATATCTTTTTATCTGATAGAAGTAGCATCACAAAGTGTCGTTTGGAAGTTATTTTAGCCCCCTTTTCCCAAAAGAACAGGAGTTGGTTGTCCAGCCCCTCATGGAAAAATTACGCAAAGCAGGACAAAGGTTTTTTGTTGCTGGAGAGTTAAGAAAAAAAGGCACTCTAATCAGAGCACTATTTTTGTAGTTAGCTAGCTAGCTTGATAGCTAGTAAAAGTCAGCACCAATCAAAGAGATCCAAATCAGCACCAAAAATTGAGATAGCTAGCTAACTAGCCAGCACACTTTTCCCACTTATATATAAATTAATTCTTACCTGATAAAATGCATGAATTTAAAAAAATAGTATTTAGCTCCCTAGCTAGCTAGCTAGCTACATTAATAAAGCTACTGCGACATAGTAACAAAAACGCATAGCTATTATAGAAACAACAAAAGATAAACATAAACAACTCACTTCGACGTAATTGCACAACTATCCTTCTTTGATTTCACATAGGCAGGAAGGTAGCTAGTACTCTGCATGGCAATTTATTCGGATAAAACCAAAAGTAAGTTGTTTTTGCAACACGTAGGTAGATGTCAAAACAGAATTACATTTAAACTTTTTTAATTAATTCAACGTATATTTGAGGTAGCTCATCAAAATTTTCGTTTTCGAAAACTAACTTCGCACGCTCTCTCAAGTTCTTGCAAGCCATGTGTTGAGAACGGAAAGAATCTTCCGCATGCCCTACTGATATTTATACCAAAACTGCTAAAAGCCTTATAAATACATAGAAATTATTTTGACAGATTTGTTGAAGACTGTCTGACTAAAAATAGGTCAGGCCAAAAAAAGGGTGATTCTAGTCCACGGTGAAAGCCTCACGGGATAACCTAGAGCAAAGACTGGCTGACTTCAAACTTTCCAACTAAAAATAGGTCAGGCCCACATAGGTTGATTCTAGTCCTCGGTGAAAGCCTCACGGGATAACCTAGAGCCAAGACTGGCTAACACAGGTCAGGTAAACATAAGTTGATCCAATTCGCGTTTTGAAAAAGAAGGCGGGATTTCGATCTTCAGATTCCGGGTAAATTCGACCGAATTCGATTTTGATCTTCGGCATTTTTTTAATAGGTAGCGTGACAGGGTTGAACTAGTCTAAATCAGCGCCGGACCTACAATCTTGAACCAGCGATAGACAAAAGCTGCGCTTTCGGTGTTCCTCATATATGGCCAAGAGCTGACTCATTAAATTACTTACTCGCTAAATAACTAATTAAGTAACTAACAATCTAATTAGTTTTTGCTTTTTTTCGAAGTCAAGGAATTCTCCTGCGTCTATGAATTAATGAGCGAAGCAAAACCCACGTAATTTTTTATCATAAGAATAGGTGGTTGGAAAGCATAAGTACTGTTTAGTTGCGTATTTGCTTATGTCAACATTTTAAAATGCAGTAAAATTTCAAAATTCATCAAGATTTATTTGCGATTATTTCTATCCAAAATAATAAAGGATTGACAATTTTGTTGTGCAGAAAACCGAAGCAACGATCTAGCCAGAATAACGTGCAAAATTTATTTAAAAATGTATCAATTTAATTGCTTGTGGTGCAAAAGTTTCCGTGAATGGATTCCAAGCTTCTGAAAGTATACCTTAACTTTCGCTTTGCAAAAGGTATTTTAAACTTTAATTATATACAAAATTATAAAAATTATAAAAAATTTTCGCTTTTATTAATGCTCGTTGTGTCTGACAACGGACAATTCTTTCGCGAGCGCAGAAAATGCTAATTCACACAACGTCCAAGTCATTGACCGGGTGCATTTGAACTTAAATTTTCCGGATTTTCATCTTTATAGCAGCCAACAAGGCATAGACAAAGTAGATCAACTTGCTGTATATTTTTTGAAATCTATTTCGCAATTTTCTGGATAAGAATAATAAAATTCTAACCGGGCTGGTCATTATTTTTTATTTCTGTATTGTTTGAACAATAGATCTATATTTTTTGACCTGAAATATCAGCAAACAAACCAAATTCTTATAAAAAATCGTGATACATAATAACAAAAGTAAATATAGCGGGCGCGGTGGTTATCTGGGGACGAGTGTTACAGTTTGTTAAAAAAAGCAAAACGAGAAAAACGGTTTTCATTGGTAGGAAAGCTTTAAATAAAGTGAGAATAATTTACACCTACCCAATTTTTCCTTTATAGGAATATCAAGCTGTCATTTTGGAGAGATAGATATAGAGATAAATAAGAATAATGATCAGCCTAGTTTGAATTATAATATTCTTATTAAACAGCACATTTTGAAATCGTTTCCTCAAATAAATTATTTTTTTTAAATATCGCTGCTTTGAATTTGAGCAAACTGAGTGGCTACATCCAGGCGTATTTAGTTTTAATTGTGTCCAAAGAGTTCTTTTATCAACTGACCAGAGTCACTTAATAGGTTTCAAAAGCTAGCATGGATTGTGATCACAGGCCAAATACTATACACCACTTTGTTTTTCCTGTGTAAATTAAACAACAGAATTTGGTGTGTAACCATTCCGAATGTATGGTAGCTGCACCTTTTTAAAGCGACATAGTTATTGCAGCTTCACCATCTTGCTTAGGTTGATTTACACGTACATAACAACTTGTAAATCAACATTAACCAACTTCAACTGAGATACAGCAAAATGCATTATGAAAATTACACAAGGTTGTCGAAATAGAACTACACATTTTATGTGTTTTTTATGTGTGACGCAACAGCACAGAACAAAATAAATCTTGTAAATAACAATAATTTAAACATTTTTTTGGCAAAAGCTTGACCATGTCCATGTTCTATCATGCTTCCTAAACGCTATAACACAGCACCTATCTCTTTGTTTTATGCCTTTTAAATGCATCACTTTGCTCTGACCACAGTAATTAACCCGATTCTATGTGTACAACCATCTCTGTCTCAAATACAGATAACGGGTTAATAGGAATCCACAAGTTCGCCTGTTTTTTAAATTTCGTCTAGCTTAGAACGCTTAATATTAAGCATGTCCTTCCGAGGCCGGCTTGAGGATTGAATAAATCTTGTAGATTCTGCACATTTTTGCTGGTGTTTTATTATAAATTATTCAGTATCTAAGGAGGTCCGAACATGGTTGGGGCCGACGGGCTAAGAAAAATGTTTTGTAAATTTTGTAAATTTTTCCGAATACTCGCTTTCTGTTGTCGTCCGATTGCACAAATGCGTTGGCAATTTTGATCAGGTATTTAGAAACATCACTTTTTCCGTATAATTGTAGCACATATACAGACCATATGTATTATGTATATGTATATTGATCAATTAATAATTGATTAAAACACATGATACCCTTATAAAAAAAAACATTCCACTTCTTGGCAAAAAAGTGTGGGGGGGGGGGGGGCTATAGCCCACCCTAGGTCCCAGCTCCGACGGGCCTGCAGTGGCCTCCAAAGACTATTAAAAATTAAAATTTAATGCTGAATAATGAAAGCCACTGCTCATATTCAGGGGACATGGTTCTAACGGCTACGCAAAACAGACATTTTTCTATCTTTTATATTTACTTTTGCGACAATTAACTTTATATGCAAGTCAAAAAGTAAAAGTTCATATGCAATGTTTCAATAGGGATGTAAAATTACCTGGTCGTTGCCAAAACTTGTCCAATCATTTCCATTAATTGAGAAGTTCAATCTGAATTCTTCGATAAAATTGTTCATAACCAGTGGATCACCTTGAATAGCAATCCCATTGATTGTTGTTTTTTTACTAAAACGAACCTAAAAAAATAACATTGTACAAAACAAAAACCTTATCCCATGCATAATCGGTTTTAAGGCTTTCCAATTTAGACTAATATAATCCTAATGGTATCGTTTATTATGAGCAATGTAAAGAATTTTGAAAGCTTGTAGAAGCTAATCACAAGTCGAATATAAATTTTGTGTCTCCTTTTATCAATTTTTTAAATTCAATATTCACTGATTATAGTATATGTTCGTTAAAGAACCTTCTAGTATAAGTGTGTCTAATACGAATACAATGCTTCATGCATTCTAAAGATATTCAAGTTATATATAGAAGAAATAAGAGAAACTTTCTATACACATAAAAGAATAAAATTTCGAGTGATTTACCTTTGTAACTATGATTTAGTGTCTCCCAAAGATATATTGATCAACGTAATATCAGATAAAAGTTAGGAGATGTCATGGAAGCGAATTAAATTTAAATAATTTAAAAAGTACGTTAAGCACCTTGTGTATAGGGAGCGGATAATTATGGGCCCTGAATTAAAGCCAGAAATAAATTCTCTTCCTGAGGGTTTTTGCTTGCGGTTTCATCATTGGTTAGCCTGAAACATTCAGTGTTTCTAAATGGTGTAACTTTAGACAGATCGCGCCGGTGGGGGAGGTGAAATAATTGAATGACCACCTTTAAGAGTTAATAAAGCCTAACACATGAAACATGGTTAGCATTCTATGCAAATCTTTTTGAAGAAGACAAAAGCAGTATATCAAATTCTTTTAACTCTTCTGACGATACTTCACGATGTAAATGCCTTAAACAGACGAGTGAACAATAAAAAGTTATTAGTGAATTATTGCCGTGTATTACCTTCCTGGTGTTGAAATTTGCGTGACGCAAAAAGGCGTGCAGAGCATTGTTGCGGTAAATTTAATAAGAGCGAGGATTAGCCGGAACAAAAATTGTTGAAACTTGTTGCTGTGGAATTTTCTATGCAGTTGATTTTAGGTTCTAGTCAAGAATAAAGCTAAATTTTGCCAATTAAACATTGCTAACGTCATCAAATCTTAATTAATAATATTAGTCGTCCTCGTCCAGTGAATATTTCCACGGTACAATTACCTGGTCTTATATCCTAATACTTTATGTAATTATGACTTCAGTCTTCAGCAAAGTAGATTTTATTTCGATCAATTTTTCTTGGCAACGTTTTTAAAGCACCACCTATAATTTCTTTTTTCATTTACAAATTTTTATCCGTCATTACATTAGTTTAACAACAATCTCTTATAATAATACGGAGAGTGTGTATGTCTGTGTGTCTGTGTGTCTAGGTGTCTGTAACAGGCAAAGTTGATATGCTTATTTTCCTTTGATGTAGTCGAAAAATGCATGTCTAATATGTTAAATTTTCTGACGTTACGGCGCGACGTCAATAGCACTACTTTAACGTCAATATCCTATGTTAAATTAATGAAGCCATTACAGTGCACCTAAAACTTTGAGGCCAAATAACTTGGAAACAAGGTGGTGACGTCAATGATTTTTCACCGCGTAGGTAACAAGGGACCACCTAGTACCAATTTGGGTAATTTTCCCAAACCTGGGTCCCCAAATCCGTTTCGGAATGGACGGGTTGATGACGTCATCAAAAAACCTTCAAACCCTAATATCTCCGCAACCGTTTGTCAAAAGTACATGATCCTATACATTTTCTTGATCAGCGTTTCAAGATCTATACGATGAAGGCATTAAATATATACTAGAAATTAAAAAAAAGGTTGCGAAGCATTTCGCAAGTTGCAAGCAAAATTTAACTATCCAATACTTCGTCCCTAGCGCTTCTTGTTTCTCTGGCGCTAACATTTTCCGAAATACATCAAAATTGAATATCATAGCGTAGAAGACACCTGGGCACGAGGTAGGGAAATGAACGCTCTGCAGAACAATTTGTTGCGCAAAAACAGTTTTTTTTGCGAATATGCGAGAAAATTAGATTACGCGAAACTAACAAAAACGAATAACGCGTGTTAAAATTTTGTACCACCTTTTCCCACAGAATGATAAAAGTAAAGAGCGCAATACAAAATTACACTTTTAGCAGTATTCTGAAAGATATGTAATACATAGAGTTGTACAACCCGCAGTTGGTCTTAACGTTAACGATTTCGTAGATGACCTTACAACAAAACAGTATTTTTTTCACGTAAAAATACCGGCACTAGAAGCCACAGAATCTGCTGGAACGAATTTCGAAAACCCAAGGGAAACAATTAAAACAAAAACAAACAAATCAAAACAGTTTTTTAACTTTATCAAGATTTATTAAATAGCTTCAATTTTGGGCAGAAAAAACAATAACGGTTTCGCTTTCTTTTCACCACACGCATTGGAACATTACATCACTCACTCCCATTGTACACAATCTAAAAAGAAAACATTTTCATATAGTGAAGTTTCCAGTGCCTTTAAGGGATGGCCAAGTTAATGGAATTGAAAGGCTGTTTTTCATCTCATAAATAATTAAGGCAAGTTCGGTAAAGTATAAAAGAAAAAACTAAACAATTTGGCAACTTTACTAATTTTAGATGCAGAGTTCCAACCATAGCAACAGTTTCCAAATCTGACAAAATCATTCTAAAAGTGTTTTTTTTTCCAGGATTTGATTGTTGCAAGGCCAGGGAAATTAAATAAGTTTATTGTCCTAGACACATTCAAAAACACATGCTTCTCATCATTCGTTTTTTTTCAACCAACATTAATGTAATCACCCAGAGGAAATTATAATGTCTCTTGCCTGTGTTTTAGAAGCTAAGTACACAAATACAAAAATATTAAAAGTGCTGAACTTTGGCAATCATATTTTACAATCACACCATTTGAAAAATGTCTATTATTAAATTCATCACTATAGAATAGCACCTTGGATTGGATTCTTTGTTGGATGAATAAAATGACTGACAAATGGTTTATCGTAAATAAAATGGTAATTTTTACACAAATCATTTTAAAAATAATGAACTTATTTATGTGGGTTGTTCTCAAACACACGTGGGCGGTGGACAAGAAACTGTGATGTAATTTCTCTTGGTCTATTATTTCTGAGAATATTCTAAAATAAGAGGGTGCCGATAAGCTGCAAACGCCCGCATATATAAGGGCGAGTTCGGGCGACTTTTAGAATTAAATTAGCGGTTGTCTTCCGAAACCGCCCGCATTTTCCCAAACTCCCCTGGAGCATTCCCGAAATGCAATTCCTTGTAACATACCATGCGGACGATAGTTGGAAGAAGGCGCTTTAAGAGAAAGGAGTTAATAAAGTTTATATATATATATATATAAGTTATTTATCAAGTAAATTTAATCAAAAACCATCAAAAACAGTTCTTTTAAGAACTTCGCTACCACATAGTAAGTGGCTTACCGGCACCCTCGTTCTAAAATTACAAGCAGTTTCGAAAATGCCCACGCATTTTAGAGGACGTGTGCGGCTTGGCATCCTTGGAGTTCTGTTTAAATGACAGTTTTAATGTCGTTTTAAACCTTGTTCTCAGGGAGGGCGTACGGACAACTAATTCCTATTGATAATTACATTGCTGTTGGTTTGATAGCAAAAGTGGATATTTTTTTGATACTGTAACAGGTTACTTATATAATAAATAAAAAATTGTGATGAAAAACGGTTGGTCGGCTCACTCTAACACCCAGAGCTATTTGTTTTGTCTGCGCCCTAGTTACAGGTTTTCCTATATCTGGCTATCAGTCAGGTAGTAATACAGCTTCTCCATATGTATTCTACAAATTACTTTCAATTCTTTTATACAAAACAGAGCTAGCTAGCTACCTTTTTGTGTGATTAAGCCTTACCTTGATTTGGATAAAACCAATTAAAATTGATAATATTGTATTCTTACATCTTCTTAGAAACAATAAAATAAAACACAGCTCGGCGCGTTATAATTGTACAAATTACTTCAATATTTCTTTAGAAAAGGGTAGCTTACACAGGAGCTTTCCAATCCAACTCAAATCTCCAGAAAAAGCACAGCAACAAAAAAGCTTAAAATACACAAGTAAAGTCGATTAGAAACAGGACTAGCAATAAATTATTTCAAAAGAAGAAAACAGTTTTAATACTATTATTTTTCATTAAAATACAGCTATAATAGTATTAGAAGCAAAATTGCAAAATAATTAATAGATTATTTATACAATAATTAGCTATAATACAAAGAAATAAGGCATATTTTAGGTCTGTAAAATATACGTGTCTAATATGCCGACTACCGTTTCTTGTTCACAGCATATTCCTCTCTGCGTGTTCAAGTTCGGCGGACGTATAATCTGGACCAAAAGACGGGAGGGGGGGGGGATCAAAATCCGGGGGTGGGGGGGGGGTACGAGCCGTACTTATTGCATTTTTTACTAAACTTATACTTTAACCCCTCGGTCCAAACTTATTTGTTTTATTAGAAAAAAAAATACCCTAGCTTTATGTGCAAAAATATCAGTCCTATTTCTTTACGCTGATTTTATATGATTTTTTTTCTATCGAAATTTTGAGAATTTCAATAATTCTCTTGGTATACCTCGCGTGTAGCAAACGTGCTCCACAAATTCGCTTCGCTCCCGAAGCTTAATTGCTTCGCAAAAATTCTGAAAAAATATGTTTGTGTGATTTTGCGGAAAATTTTTAAACACTTATATCTCAATAACCGTTCATCAATAGCACATGATCATATACATTTTTTTGATCAGTGTTTTGATCTCTACACATTAAAGGCAACGGGCAAACTAAATTTCGCCAAAAAATTTTTGTATATGCACTGCTGACGCAAGCAAAAAATCTAACACAACCTATTTTGCCATTGTCCTTCTGCCTAAGTGGATTTCTTCACGGGCCTTATCGACTAGTCGACTAGTCTATATAATAATACGAAATTGGGTAAATTTCTCAAACCTGGGTCCCCGAATCCGTTTCTGAATGGAGGGGTTGATGACGTCATCAAAAACATTTAAACCCCAATATCTGTGCAACCGTTTGTTAAAGATACATGATCCTATACATTTTTTTGACCAGCGTTTTAAGATCTATACGATGAAGGCAACGGGTATACAAATTTCTGAAGATAATCTTTTTGTCCTTAGAGGTCTTTGCTGATGTCAGCAAAAGTTTTAAACTCCTATATCTCAGTAGAAGAGGTGGATTACTCACTACATGGTTTTGGGGTACAAGCGTAAATCCCTCGCTTCTCTCTCTCTCCCCCGACACCCCCCGTAAAATCATGTGTATATTTTATGTAAACCCGTCGCTTCTCCATACATCCCCCCTACACCCCATCGGAAAATCCGATATATCCGACAGAATCCGACAGAATCCGATAAATGACGTTATCATGCGCAAGGTCCATGTAAAAATTGATTGATAAATGAAATCTATAAGATGAAAATAATCAACTGGCTTGACAGAAAAAATGGGACATATTGTGCTCAGTGCAGGGAGCTGAAATTTGACTTTGAGTACCGCATTATCTACGGGAACCATGTTAGGAATAGCGATAATAGTTGTAATGAATGCATTAGCCCAGAGTTTAGCAGCATATGCATTGAATGTTTGACTAAAAAGGGTGAGAAACAGGAAGTGAAACATCAGGCCATTTGCAGGTGTCGGAAGGTCAGATGTGAAAGTGCATACAAAAAACTTGGACCCCCAGAAAATCGGAGAATTTCTAAAGCTTGTACCTCATGCTTGGAAATGGAGTGTCTTATCAGACATAAGATCGAGATCCCTAGACGCAACAGACAAAGAGACTCATCGTCATCAGAATCAGACGACGATATCTCTGACGATCTAGAATTTTGGTAATTCTTCTTGAGTAGAGAGGGGGAAAGTCCCTACTCAAGCTATGACCGCGTTTGCTATCCGACAGAATATGACGTCGGCTGCCGTCATCATGCGCAAGTTGAATAAGGGAAATCCCCTAATTCAAAATTTTGTCCATCTAAAAATTTATTGATAAATAAAATCTGTATATAATAAAGAGACAAAATGAGTTTTTTTAATATTTTTATAAATGCAATCAGCGCAATATACAACGCTGTATCAACACCAGTAGCATCAACCACCAATACTCTTACCGTGCGGGATACTGTTAGTGACTATTATTTGAAGTTCGCGGTTTCGTTTTTACGCGAACTTCAAACAGTGAGGGGAAACTTGGAAAACTTGAAAAGTAAGATGACCTTCTATGATAGTGAGATTGCTAAGGCAGAGGATAAGGTGAAGAGGATTGAGGAGAAGAAAGCACAGCCCGGACTTGCAAAAGGTAAGGAAGAACTAGCTAAAGGACCAAGAAGAAGCTGCACAAGAAGCACATGGTGTATTATCATCCGAAATTCAGACCCAATTGAAGGCAATACAAAATACTCTGATGAAAATCGCGGGGGAAGACACATCACTGGTTGAGAAACTTAAAATCTTGTTTAAAGAACAAGGGATTACTATAGCAAGCATTGTTTCAGCTGTAGGCTTATTGATATCTACCATTGTGCTGACAGTAACAGGAGGTGGAGAGGCAGCTGGTGCTGCAGCGGCAAGCTCTGGAGGTAGTAAATTTTTTGTACAAAAACAGCTTGAAAAACTTGGTAAATTTTTAAAATATTTGGCGGGGAAAGCAGGTGCAGCATTACCCGGAATAATAGGGACAATAGTCTCCTTCTTTTTTCAGGTGGCCGCAAAAGTTGTCGAGTTTGTGGCCAAGCACCTATACATAGCAATTGCAGCTGCCGTTGCTCTTGTTGTAGGGTACATTGGTAGGAGGAAAGGGAAAAGATCGTAAATATAACGTTTTATGTGAATAAAAATCACACACGACTTTTCTTATTACTTAAACCATAGGTAAAGTAAAATAATACCTACTCCAGTTGTTACTAGTACAGCCTTGTTGTCCGCATGTTGTTCCGCTTCTAGTAGCTCGTGCTTCTGCGGAGCCACTAGGTGATGTTTAGGAGGTGTTGCTGCCGCATGTACCTTTTTGCCAGCGCTGGTGCCCGAGGCGATCTGCGACTTCAACGGTTCCGTGTGCTTTGGCTTTGCCTTCACAACAGGCTTCTTCACCTTATTCAGATCAACTTGAACCCCAACGTTTACATCTGCGGGCGCGATCAAGACGTTGTTATTTTAACCCTCAATTTTACCAATACGAAGATTCATATCTTATGGCAACATGTACATGCTGGGTATAACAGCAAAATTGACTGGGGTTCTAGCGTATTGGAGCGCCTTTTGGAATTGTGTTATATCTTGCCCCACATTCTCTTCTTCGCAGATATGCCTAATGCTGTTGTTGCACAATGAGCTGCAAAATTAACTTGAACGTTCCAGTAATCCAATGCTTGCCCATCCCATCCAATTCGAACGGGATCGTTAAAGTGAGTCGTTGGAATTTTGATGGGATACTTGCAAAACTCTGGGAATACTACAGGGATATGCGATTCTGTTGAAACATACAGATCCTGATGTTCCAGATTCGTGATACCCAGGGGCCATTCTCCCCTGTTTGATTTATATTTTGCTTTGGGGTTATACGAATAAATATTCATCGTTTCTTTTTATAAGAAACATGAAACAATTGTATATCACTGATATCAGCCAGCCTACGATTTTTGATGATCACCTAGGGCAGTGCACGATATCGGTTTAAAATCCATCAGTATTCGAGGCGGCTGGTTGAACCTATTTAAGGATACCACTTTTAATATCTGGAAAGAGAAATTGGGATCTCATGACCCCGATACGCGGATCTTTATCGTGAAAGGGCTGTACAAAATCGAGGATCTGTCAGCTATTATCAACAAACAGGCTAATGGAAAGGTCATGATATTTGTATTGAATAATGGCTACTGCCGGCTTCGTGTGAGTAATGGCTTTAAAGTTAGTATTGATACAGCACTTCCAGAACTCATTGGCGTATCTGATTTACCCGATGGTGTAAAGTACTATACGATAGGCGATTATGATGTATACTATATGACCGATATTTATCAGAGATTAAGCCTTACATGCCCTCAGTTGGATGACGATTATTGCTTGCTTAACGGGAAAAAATCAAATATTCTCGCGATACTGCCCACCAAGGAGTTAGATAATTGGGGAGATATGCTCACCTGGAATTTCGAGACTCCGACTTATCTTTCTCTCAATGGATCGACGGATCGACTCGAGTTCCTGCTGACCGATCAATATCACCCTGAAAAAAATGTAGGTTTTACAGGAATCACAATGCAGTTGCTTATAGAATAAAAAAACATGGATGATAGAATGAAATTATATCCACCCTTACCGCCAAGTGCACCTGAGTACGATACTATTCAGGATGCGCAAGATGAAAGTCAGGTCCATAGATTAAAAAAGATTGAAGAGATTGAAAATTTCTACAATCAGAGGTGAGCTATAGGGACAACCTTACCAAGCGATTTGAGCGTCGTGCAACTGCAGCTACAATCAGTGATACTTCAGTAGTCACCGCAATAACTGCTCTTGAACTTGCTTCAGTCGTAACCCTTACTACAGGAGTTGGAATTCCAGTGAGTATTGCTTTGGCCTCAGCTGGAATTATCCTTGGACTTTCTTCAGCTGTCGTGCATAAAGTGCAAAAAATCTTTGGTTCGAAAGCCAAGAAACATGATAAGATCAAGACTCTGGCTGAGGCCAAGTTAGACTCGATCTCGAGCCTCGTCTCAAAAGCAGTAAAGGACACGAACATCTCGCATGAGGAATATCATTTCATTCATAAAGAAGTCGAACACTATCGTAATTTGAAAGAGCAGATTCGACTAAAATCAAAGCGTGTTGTAGAGACCATCACTGCTGAGCAACGTGAAGCCATTTTAGCCGAAGGTAGGAAACAAGGAAAGCACGATTTTTTACAGCAAATCGCCCGCACTTCCGATACTCCACCTGTCAATGTCACATAATCTATGAAGATCCACCAAAGTATTATTTGTGATGGTTTAACCATTACAAATCAGTATCTCTCAATAGTCAATATCGCAACCGATCACATCACCAGTATCAGCATCGATCAGTACAGCTCTTTCATGTACTATACGTCGCGATTTTTTAGCGAGTTGTTGCAAATAGTAGTTTTCAAGATTTTTTTCATATGCTATTTCAACACAAGGTTTGCAATAAGGACCGTCTGTTTGCGTTGAAATATCCTTGTATTTAGCTTTGCGGATTGCCTCAACAAGATCGTCCTTATTTAGTGTAGAATAACGAGGAATTTTCAATAATTTCCCTTCTTTCCAAAATGCGTTCATTTTATTCATATAGTTCCTTATCAACTATATAAAGGTAATGCAAATAAACTATAACTCAGTACTCTCATCATCGAGATCATCTTCAAATAACTAGCGCCATACCTTTCAACTTCTTTATATTTACATTCTTCTAAGTAGGTCTGTATGTAATAGTTGCACCCTTGTTTATAAATACTTCCTATTTTAATGATTGCCGTACATTCACAACCTTCCTGCGGTATCTTTTTTTATGAAAGTTAGTTCTAATTTTACCTTCAAATTCTTTCAATTTTGGGTTGATATAACGATCTTTTTTCACACCTATGTTGGTGAAATAAGCCCCAATTTCCCACTCAACTTTTTTCAAGATTTTTTTCGATAAATTCAGGATAGTCACAAAGATCGAACGACATGGTGAACGCTGAATTCGGACTATTTTGAGAGACACACTGAGAGTACATTTTTTTAGGGTTTTTATCAGTAACGGGGATATGTTGCCGTCTTGGTCATGATAACCAATCACGAATCGTTCATCTTTACCTTTGTTTGCTGGTATGGAATCAGTCACCACTAGGTTTTCAAGGTTTTCAAGATATTGCACGGTGTTACATTACTGTAAAATTCTTTTGATTTAATCATTTGGTCTCCAAATTTAAACATGCTCTTTTATTTTATTTTTTATTTGATTAATACTTTTTATTTATTTTTTGCTCAAGCACTTACAAAAACCACCGTTATATATTGTATATTCATGATAACAATGCAAACATAATATTTTACCTTGCACCACAAGTTTTCTCCCACATTTGCACCTATCATATTCGTCAAGTATACATTCACAATCATCGCACTGTTCTGCTAGCGTAGTCTGCGACTTCATCGTTTATTTTATGGTTCTTCTAAACCATAAAATACACTGAATCATGAAGAGAACTGGAGTGGAATATATTGGATTAGATATGGATCCCTTTCAACTGCTTTATTACACATTTCCTTTGTCTTGAATTGATCCGGAACAAACTGGAGCAACACGGACCATTTTTCAACTGCTTTGTTACACAAGTCTTTAGCATTGAGATATATTTCTTTAACAGTCATTTATTTACAGAAAAATATTTTATCAATACATTACTATTCTAAATCACGAACCCGATCCTGCAAATCTTTAATTGTCTGCCATTTTCCTTCTCTTGATCAGATTCTTTCACTAGGGCCATGGCCATAAGCGGTAGAGAGATCCCAATATCGGCCAGTAATATCGCGACCGCTGCATTTTCGAACATTCCGAATTTTGATTTACAGTTGATACACATTCATTATATAGTATTATTATTTTATTTTTTCTGGAATCGATCCGGAACATACTCAAGCATATGAGGATCCCTTTCAACTGCTTTATTACACATTTCCTGTGTTTTTAGATGGTCCGGAACACGCCAGAACAGACAGGGAATATCTTCATCTACCCTGTTGCACATTTCCGGCGTTTTGTAATAATCTGGAACAAACACGATCATCTTGGGATCCATTTCAACTGCTTTGCGGCACATTTCCTTTGTCTTGAATGGATCCGGAGCATATGATATCATATAGAGGTTATATTTCACAGCAATATTACACATTTCCTGCGTTTTGAAACAATCTGGAACAAACTCGAGCATATGGGGGCTCCTTTCAACTTCCTTGCTACACATTTCCTGCGTTTTGAAACAATCCGGAATATGATGAAACAGACTCATTTTCTCTTTATTTATTATTAATTTTTTTATCAATAAATTTTTTTTGAATTTATTGATTGCTCCCATAATTTTGAAATCTCTTGCTTCTCGTCCTCCGGCATGCACCAATCCCAATGTCGATCTGGATGCCATGTTATCGGCATCAATTCATTTTTAATTTGAACCTTCTCGGCTTTACGCTGGCGATAGGTATCGAACAATTCAGATTCAAACACGGCCTTCCTACACATATCCGGAGTAACAAACCAGTCTGGGATGCACTCCGGATTGGGCAGTCCGGGATCCTCTTCAACGGCTCTGTTTCACATGTCCTGGCTCATGAGATGATCTGGAACACATGCGATAGTAGTGACATCCTCTTCAACGGCTCTCGTGCACATGTCCTGAGTCTTGAATTGACCTGGAACATTATCGAGGAGAATGGGTTCCTCTTCAACGGCTCTCGTGCACATGTCCTGAGTCATGAGATGCTTCGGCACATACTCGATCAACCAAGGATCCTCTTCAACCACCCAATTGCACATTTCCTGCGTCTTGAATCGATCCGGAACATTTTGAAACCAACTCATTTTATTACTTAATTTTTTTAGAAATAATTTTTGTCAACCTGGACAGACATTGAGACAACTTGCGCATGATGACGTCATTTATCGGATTCTGTCGGATTCTGTCGGATTTATCGGATTTTCCGAATTTATTTTGCGCATGCGCAGATGGGGTGTAGGGGGGATGTATGGACAAGCGAGGGGTTTACATAAAATATACACATGATTTTACGGGGGGATCGGGGGAGAGAGAGAGAAGCGGGATTTACGCTTGTACCACAAAACCATGTAATGACTAATCCACCTCTTCTACTATCTGCTTAGGCATTCGTCGAAAACAAATGATCATATACATTATTTTGATTAGCGTTTCAACCTCTACACATTACAGGAAACGAATAAACAAAATTTGGCTAATTTTTGTAACTGAACTGCTGACGCCAGAAAAACAACTAAAAGGATCTATTTTATCATTGTCCTTCTGCCTAAGTGGATTTTTCCACGGACCTTATCGACTAGTCTCTATAATAATAGCCGTATTCTGTTCAAAATGGTTGCGTACAGCTTTTTTCGAAAAAATAGCGCAGGGCCCGATTTTTACGGACCTCCGTTTTTCGATTGAATGCAGGATAGTTTGGAAGGGATGGTGTCAGGCTTGCAGATCTGTTTGACCTTTTTGTCTTCTATAAGCTTTTAAATTTTGTAGTATTTTTTTTCACATGTTAAGGCACATATATACAAATCTTAAATCACTAATTTTAAGATTTTGTCAAGAAACTTAGATTTTGAACCAGCTTGTTAGCTAGCTAGCTATACTTAGCTTTTCTTATTCCTATTCTTTTGAAGTTTTTATTCAGTTTTGTATACTATTATCCATTTTTATTTGGTGTTGTGGCTATCTAGTTAGATCTTTAGCTACCTCTAACTAAAAGTGAAAGTAGCCAAATACAGTTTGGCTACCAACAAAATTCCTAATAATAATTATGCTAAATACAGTCAAATTTATTCTGCAAAATAAAATTGCTAAGTAATTTTCCTAACTCGACCGGGTAATGCCAGGCTGTTTCCTGATTTCTTTTAAAACCGAAGTTGCGATAAAGTTTTTATGAAAAATGGTGTTACGCCTATACTCATGTGAGATACGGTTTACCTGTACTAAGGTCTTCGTCCAGTGTTAACAACAGGCTGTTTCGTGTGTTTTTAATTTTATTTACTGTAACTTATTCCACAAAATAAAATAAATTGACTAATTGTTTTGCTATGACGGGGTAACAACGGATAGTAATCTGTGTCTTTACTTCCGCTTAAAATGTGGAAAGTTATTTTTTGCAAAACCTTTTTTTACATCGGAAACACCATAAATTGTATGCGGTTCACTGGATTTACTACATACTATATACCTGTACTAAAGCGCTTTACCTGAATGTGTGGCACAGTTGACGGTTCTTATTAATCACTCATTCGGGTGTTCAACGCAGGGTAACACAGTTACTTGTGGCTTAACCCGGAGTTTCAACACAGTGTATCCTGTGTTTTGTAAACCAAGGCTGCAATACAGTTTTTTTGAAAAGGGTATAAGGCCTAAACGCATGTGCGGCAAGGTTTGCCTGTACTAAGCGCTCAGTCCGGTCTCAGGATTAATTTTATAACTTTTACAGGAATTTTCCTGCAACATAAAGCAATGTTACATGTTTGTTTTTGCTTCAACGGGGTAAAAGCAGGATTTAAACTCCACGAAATAAAATTGCTGATTGATTGTTTAGTTGCGCTGTTTCCTGTGTTATTTAAACCAAAGGTAGATATTTTTTTAGGACAGTGTATTGCACCTATACGTATGTGTGACACGTTATACCTGTATTAAGCGCTCAGCCCGCTCTTAACGACTCGCTGTTTCCTGTGTTTCTATTTAACCAAAGTTGTGATAAAGTTGTTTTCGGAAAAGGGTGTTACACCTAATGAATGTCTGACATTGTCTACCTGCACTAAGCGCTCAGCCCAGATTATCATTCCTTTTTTAACTTTCATCGAGAACATGTTCCAAAAAATAATAAAAGGTTGGCCAACTGTTTTTGCTATGACGGGGTAACAACGGGTTGTAAACATTGTTTTTTTTCAGCTAAAGTTGCGAGAAAATTTGTGAGCGCTTCTCTCGATTTACGACATACTGTATACCCGTACTTAAGCGCTCCACCTGACCGTGTCGCAGAGTTCTTATTAACCGCTCCTCAGGGCGTTCAACAACAGTTACTTGTGGCTTAACCTGGCGTTTCGACGCGGGTCTCCCGGCTAGTATAATAGTACAGAGAGTGTGTCTGTCTGTAAAAAGCAAATTGGATGTGTTCATTTTCCTTTGATGTAGCCGAAAAAGTTATGTCTCAAATGTTAAATTTTCTGACGTTACAGCACTACGTCAATATCACTACTTTAACAGCAATATCTTACTTTAAATAATGAAGCCGTTACAATGCATTTAAGATTTGAGGCCAAATAACTTGGAAACAAGGTGGTGATGTCAGTGATTTTTCACCGCGTGGGTAACTAGGGACCAGCTGGGACCAATTTGGGTAAGTTTCCCAAACCTGAATCCCCGAATCCATTTCGGAATGAACGGTTTGATGGCGTCATCAAAAAAACTCTAAACCGCAATATCTCTGCAACCCTTTGTCAAAGATACATGATCCTATACATTTTCTTGATGAGCGTTTCAAGATCTATACGATGAAGGCAACGGGTAAACAAATTTTTTTAAATAATTATTTTGGTATTTTGGCAGGTCCTTTACGTCAGTAGGGCTTTTAAACCTTTATATCTCTTTGACCGTTTATTAAAAGCACAGGATTATATACATTATTTTGATCAGAGTTTCGAGCTCTACACAATAGAGGCAACGGATAAATAAATTTCCGGAAAAAGATTTATTGTGTATTGACGGGTACTTGCAGATGTTATCAAAATTCAAGTGATTGTTCTCTTTTTCATTGTTCCCCTGCCTAAGTGGATTTTTCCACGGGCCTTATCGACTAGTTCCTCAATAAATGCATGTAACAAGAAATATACATGGCCACTTGTGCAGAGAGCATCCCTTAGAATTGCATAAATATCGTCCCAATAAAGCAAAAATATAAACGAAAATCAGTGTGGAAAAAGTTCAAATCAAGATAAAAAATAAGTCCTTTGATCGATCGATTTCCATGAGAAAGATCAATTGGTATGTACGTCGTTCCTGTCATCTTACAATAGATGGCAGTCATTGTGACGTTTGCATTTCATGATAACTGTAGTCAACGAATCTTCATACATGAAAATCTGGTCACCTTTGGTTGGGGTTAAAAAATTTAAAATGAAATCAATGTGAAAACAATCACCGAGGAACATACGGTGGGGAGAACAAATAATAGTGATGACATATGGACGAAACTTTCTAAAAAGTATTCCATATTAGTATTCCAGTATTCTGTGACTAACGAAAATAGTCTGACTCTAGAGAAACTGTAGCAGTACCTAAAGCGCAGAACAGTCGAGTGGCGAAAGTAAAATTAAGATTAGGTTGCTGGAACAAATTTTCCTCTAGCTTTGAAAACAAAAAGGTTAACTGAATTGAAAATAGTACACCTCATAACCTTTAATACGTTATTAGGATGGTGCGTTGTTGCTGCAATTACGAGAGTGCAAACTAATTCAACAAATTTTGCAGAAACATCAATGTGATGTCGCTACACTCAAAGAGCTCAAGGATATTAACTCTGACACCTGCATGCCAAATTTATAAGACCGATACCTCTCATTGCCTTTGATATTGGCTGTTAGTTAAAACTACCCCTAAATCTTTAGAACTTGAAGCGTACTAACGTGGTATTTGGGACAAATTACAAGCTTTTAATACCGACATAGAAAAAGACGTGCAATGCAAAGGAATAAATTTGACAAAAAGTGAGAATAAATGATGCTTATAAAGAAGTTACTGTACTATTCCCAACCTCGTCCCCAGGGTCTTGTGGCCCCAGAGCCGTTATTACGGAGTGGCCAACAATGACCCTGGAACAGGTGACGTGACACAAAAATGCCCAGATTTACTAGGCATTTTTGAAATTCCAAAGATAATGAGATGCAAATTTGGCGCTCGCCTTAAAAGCAAGATTTAGAGATGGCGGACAAAAAAAGCAACAACGTTAAAGAAACTATTTTGTCAATAAAAGCAAAATTGTCAGAATATTACTGACGTAAAGTCTATTAATCTGGCAATATTGGGGAAAGGCTTTTAATTTATAAAATGTTTTGAAAGTTTGTTTCCATTAAAATGCATGAGCTCCAGCTAGCTAGCTGGGCTGTGTACTATATAGGTAGCTTAAGTGCCTAGCTAGCTAACGTGACATCCTGAGACAGCTTTACTCAACCACATATTTATAAAGGACATATTAAATGGCTATTATTTATGGAATCTTGCATTTTTCAAGTTTATACTCTAAGTAAACTGCCCCTATTAGTAACAAAGCATTTAATGTTTTATAATGAAATGACTACACAAATCAACTGTAGTGAAAATGGTTCACTATAGTTGAATATTAAAGTCAAACTCTAAAACTAAAATATAACAAATGTGTAAGTCATTTTCTCCAAAAGTTTTTTTTTTCTCTTTTAAAATGATCATAACTGAGACCCGAGAATAAAAACTCTATTTCTACCAGTTTTAAAATGTAAACTTTTGCCATGTTGCTCTTAATTATATATATAAACTGCCACCAAGACAAGAAACCCTTTTTTTGCAGATTAATATTTAGAGATTTTGCAAGATCTTATTTTGTAAAAAGGACAATATTTGATATCATTAAACGATATAAAGAATGGGTTAAGTTAAAGCTGGTTTATTATATACGTGCAAGGTATTAATTCCAAAAATTCCAGCTGTACTTGGCTACGATATGTGAAAATGCTGGTGGAGCATAATCAATCACTGGCCTAAAATAAAAATATGACCTTTTAATGTTAAATTTTCTCAGTATGGTACATTGGCCTTAGAAGAATTAATTTGTTCAAAAACCTTACTTGTTTGTTCATATTTGGTCCAGATTTAGAAGTTTTGTTACAAAACTTTTATCGGCCTCATTTAAATTGCTGAAATTCTGAAATCTAGAAAGTAGTGGCGCCGTAGTTTAGTGGTTATCACTCTCGTACTTTGTGTGGGAGACCAGGGTTCAAATAAGCTCATCATATTTACCCACTTATATACATGAGTTCCAATGTTTACATTTTTAAAGATTCTTGTGCATGGCTAAAAAAATGCAGACCTTAGGTGAAAAAAGTCAAATTATGGTTAAAAACTTTTGTACTGTTTATGTGTTCTAAATCTAAACCACATGCAAGTTATATATATGTTTTAATTTCATTTTCAAAATGTTTCTGTCTGAAAAAAAAAAGAAGTTTGGAATGGACTGACACACAGCTTACCGTCTGCATTTTTTTGCCTGCCGATTTGCGTAAGAGGTTTAGGAATTATAAACAACACGTCATGATGAAAGTCAGCTGCAAAATTTTCAGCCAACAAAATGTTTCTTAGAAATGTGACAGATAATTTAGCTAATTTGCCCACATAAGATTTAAGGAGAACACAGCCAACCTGTCATCAAAATATTTAGAAAAATAAACTCAAACATTGACCAACAACATTGAGATTTGTACCCAAGTAGGGTGATGACTTCAACAACATCAATATATATGGCTACTAGCTATTAGTTAGATGTTCACGTAATTTAGACGGTATACGCTCTAGCTAGCTAGCTAACACCAGCAGTTCTGCAGGGAAAGACAAACACACCGCACATTTATCAATTTAATTATCCAGATAAATTTGCTTTATATCATGTTGAACTAAAAATGGTATCTTTTTTTAACATATTTCTCAAACGAGCCTCTCTAAAGTCGAGTCGAGTCTTAGCTAGTATTTTTATCCACTCCATACATAAAATAAATCGACCGCCATATTTGTTGTACTCTTGTTTACATGAAACTCCCGCGCGGGGCAGAAATAAATTTTTGCAGGGCAAAAACTGTTCATAAATTATTTTTTAGGTATAATTATCATAAATTATAAGGGACCATGTGACCAGCCTGTTCCAGGGCCTTTTCGCCGCTATCAACTTCATCAACAAGAAAAAATACCCTGGGAACGATGATAATGAGGTGACAAAACAGCAAGCTGTAATGATAATACTTGTCTAAAGACAGGTGGTTATGGCTGTGTAGAGGTTATACCCTCTAAAGATTCCGAAATAATCCAAAATCTTCCTCGTTGCAAGGATTTGGCAAATTATACGATGACCACTTTGACTAACATTAAAGTAACACAGTACACAGGAACAAAGAAGAACAACAGAAAACATTAAACAAAACAATGATAAAAACAGCTACAGTTTAGAGACAATAAAAACAAGCGATTCAGTGCATAAAATAAATAAAACTTATTAAAGTGAATATCCTTTAACGGATAAATTTCAAAGGAATTCATTACGAATTCGTAGATAAGAAAAAGCAGGCAACGATCTGTGCGCCAGAACTTGTGACTCTGGCAGTGGCTTTACACGTGTTAATGGGCCCAACACTCAGCCCTACACAGATCATTGCTGCAATGGACCAGCCTAACAACAGGACCAGCTTGTCGTAATTGAGGTTTTATGCTACTAAGGTTGAAAAATTAGCACAAATAGAAAAAACAAAAATTATAACCCCATTTGGCTCTTTTAAAGGGAACTCGGGTCAGCAGGATCGTCAATCCTGAAGGCCAAGTGAGCGAACTTGGTCTCCCTACTGGACTGGGGTAACAAGTGGGATGGTCAACCCCAAAGACAAGACAAAACGTCAAGCCCCCTTGCTATGCTTCTTACATGGTCTCAAGAAAGAGAAAGGAGTGAGCAAACTCCACTTTAACGGTGGGTTGACCAATCAATGGTCAACCGGGGTAAATTGCAACCGCTAGGAAAATTTCCTCCCCCGATTTACTTTGTTGCAGAAAAGAAAGCTAACTTCTACTAAAGAACAGTATGTAAGCTGAGCGATTGTTAAGTTGCGATGAATCCACCGCAGTAATGGCACGATCGTCACACTTAAGCCAGGTGTTATGCTTGTCCTTGATAAAAGCCCAGTAATGGCCTGCCCTAAGAGTGCCGGAGTGGTTGATGGTGGCAACTAAATTGAATGTGTTATTAAAACACACATCCTCAGAGGGATGGGATGGTACTTTCAAGACGTGATGTTTCTTTGGAAGGCACGAAACCAACCTGTTGTCTTTAAACGATGACCCATTAAGAGATGTATACCTTAACAATTGGACAACTAAAACACTTCCACAATTTGATATTTTTGTCTCGACTGTTGCTTCCTGATGTGACGAACACTGGGGACAATACCACTTGTTGTCGCCTAAAAGTTGCTGAGGTTGGAAAAAATAATTAAAGGAGTCCGATATTGACATAAGCGTTGGTAAGGTTAAAATGGGCTCCTTTTGGGTTCTTGAACATGAAAAAAAGCAAAAATTACAGGACGTTGTTGTGGTCAATGTTACCGAGAGAATGTCGTCCACCAAAGATGAAGATCCGATCAACTCATCAATAACAACTTGTAAAATTTCAGGGACATCTTGTTGGCTGTTGTAATAAAACTCTGTCTTACCTAGAGCATGCATTTTATTTTGCAAGGACCGCAAAAAATTTGATGGGTCAATTGCCGAACGCGAGCAACTTAAAAGGGACATATTCATGACTATAGATTTCTCTAGTGGTGACAACAAACAAGTCTCTGATGGCAACTGAGCCCAGAGCTTTGGAAGGACAGTTAATGCTTGAAGAATGGAGTTCGCATAGCAAGAATTGCCTTTGTTTATCAACCCAGGGTGAATGTTGGAAACAGCCTTTTTGGTTGATGTTTGATTAGGATGCGTGGGTGGAGGTTGGGCATTCTGATGCGGTTTTAAAGTTGAAGAATTTGCAATAGGGAAGTGATTGTTTTGTGATAGAGGTGAAGAGGAACTACTGTCTAAAGGCTCCTGGGACCATTGTGTCGACTCTCTGGCAATCCAGATACAAAAAGAACCTTTCATGCTCATGTCACCAAGTTTGCGTGCAGTTGAAAATGCAGCACGGCTGCTGAAACCAAGAGATTTGAAACAGCAAGTTACAGACTTTGAAGAGTAACCTCTAGCACCTACCTCAATGGCAAATATATGTGGCAACCACCCGTTACCGCGTATTACCTCAACTAGTGGAGCATATTTATAAAGCTTTTTGGAGTGCCAAGATTCCATATTTTCCTCACAAGGACAAGTAAGCTCAATTAGGATGACGTGCTTAGAACAGTTAGAATATATCACAATATCCGGTCTTAAAGAGGTGATGGCTATATGGCCTGGAAAAACGAACCCGTTGCCTAGGTCTACTAAAAAGACCCAGTCGTCGGCAAGGTGCAGGAGACCTGTTGGTTTTGATCTTTTGCTCGAGGTGTAGGTACCTGCCTTGACAAAGGGTACTTTGCGGACACACTGTTTAGTGGATGGTATTACTTCGGAATAGAACTTTTTGAGATGGAAAAGAAGCTCGCGAAGGACAGAATCATGTCTGAAAGTAAACCTGCCTTGCGACAGGGCAACCTTACAGGCTCCTAAGACATGTGCTGTTGTGCACACCTCCTTTCTGCATAAAAAGCAAGAGGATTCTGACATAATTTTCCAGCGCTTTAAGTTACTAGGAGAAGGAAGGACATCGTACGTAGAGGAAAGACAGAAAGACAACAAGTTTGGAGGCATGGCTAGAATGGATTTCCATGACAGGTCGTTTTTGACATAATTCTCCCATCTAGTCCAATGTCCCTGCACCTGTAACTGCATAGCTCTACTTATCTCAACTTCTTTATTGATGTTTTTTGCTGTTTCAGAAATCAACTTTCGATAAGCATAGCACTGCTTTGTACTTGGGACTTTTAAAGCTTTGTTCGTACCTAGTCCGGCTCTGCCATATTGCGGAGTGCCCATGACAGATTTAACTGCAACCTCGGCCTCAGCGGTTTTAACTGCATCCTCAACCTTCCACAAACCTGTTTTCAAAGGAGGGGCACTGCCAGACACTAATGGATCTTTCGAATCTCTTAATAATAAGTGACCGCTGATCTTAGAACACTTAAGCAAGGTGGTGAGACTCTTAATAGGCAAAGGGCAGGGCGAACAGGAGCTATAGAGGCAAATATTTGAGGTTGAACTATGGAGGGAAAGCCACTTTCTGATAAAAGTAGATGTTTTTTGCTCAAGCCTTGTGACACGGGATATTGGAACTTCGTAAATAAGTATTGGCCATTGGACACGAGGAATAAGGATGTTTTGTAAAACCCAAAGCTTCTGGCTGCCTTTTAAACATGAACCATTAAGGATGTTAAGGCCGCATGTTAATTTATTATCTAGTTCATCGATTGATCTAGCATCAGAAATGGAACCGTCAATGATGCGTCCCAGAAAACGGACAGGTGATGAATGAATGGATGGAATAAAGGATGAAAAATCGGTTGGTTCGGATGTCTTAAATACGGAAAAAGGTGTCGAGTTCAAAGACCTTCCCTTTAAAATTAATATACTTCTTGATTTTCCACTACAGAAACTCATGCCAGCCCATTTTAAAGCAGTAGTGCATCTTGAAAGAAGATTTTGAGCGCCAGAAACTGAAGATGACATTAGGTTAATATCGTCCATAAAAGCTCTAACCAAAGGAAGTGAAACACTTTTGGAAGTGACGAAATGTGGCGCAGGAGCAAGGGTAGTGTACTCAAGGATGATGTTGATACCGGCCAGAAATAGGATAATAGAAAGTGTACAACCAGCAAAAATGCCACGCATATGTTGGTGCCAGCCACTTGGTGAAGAAGTGGAAAATGATTTGCTATAAATACCTATGTAGTAATTCTTAATAAAAGATATCCAATTATCGGGTACACCATAACGCTCTAGTGCAAAAAATATTAGTTTGTGGGGTATTGAAGGGTAAGCACTCGCGATGTCCAGCCATATGGTCGCAAGATCTAATTTATTTGCACGAGCTTCTTTAAGTGCAGACCACACCATGGACATGTGCTCCCAGCACCCTGGGACCTTTTCCATACAACCTTTTTGAACAGAGGTATTAATGAATTTGTTGTTATGAATTATATGTGCCTCTAAACGCCTTGATACAAGGCTGAATAGAAGCTTACCTTCGACATTAAGTAACGCAATTGGTCGAAAATCTTTAATATTGGACTCCATGGGAGTTTTAGATTTGGGGATATAAATTTCACGGGCACAACGCCATTGAACAGGGACAACACAATTTTTAATACAAGACTTAAAAACATTAAACAGAATTTTATTTATTTGAGGACATTTCTTATATACTTTATAAGGTATTGCATTTATACCTGGAGAAGAAGCGTTACGACGGGAGGCAAGAACCTTGAGATAATCTTCATATTTAGTACTATTCCGGCGATATGAACTAACCTTCCGGAATAATTAATCATCAGCCAGACGACGATGAATTGATAATATTTCTTCTGGAACACATCATTGTCATAGATGATTTTAAGAGGGTTTTTATCAATTCCTAGTTATCTTTGGTGGTCCGAAGGTCATTTTAACGCTTCATTGATGTTGTATGAGAGTTCTATGTCATGTCATGCGCTGTTACAAAAACTTCTATGTAGAAGATTTACTAAAGCCCATACCTGACATGCAGACAGATGTTGCTCTTGTCATCCAACCGTACTAATGGCGAATGATGTTTTACTAAAGTTTATCAGTAATCATGTGGTCCTATTGTTGCAGATTGTGCTTATTAAGAAATGCAAAGGGGTCAAGCATTGCGATCTTACAATGAAAAAGTTGCATTTGACCGCACTTAGTGTTTATTGGTGCGGAGAAAATAACTCGCTGGGTTTAAAAAAAAGAAAAAAAAGGTAAAAGTTATTTAACAATAAAAAGAGCGCCCTATCATCAATCAACGATATTTTTTTGTCACAGGACAAAAAATCAGTCACCCAAAGTTTGGACAAATTGGAATAGAGACAGTGGGATTCCACCCTTCCTCTGCCTGAAGAAATAAGTTTTTCACGTTGCTGCAAGTTTGTCGATTTTATAAGAACCAAAGCAGTCATCTTACATCATTTGCCAGATTTAAGACAATTTGCTTATGTCAGAATGGTTAAAAATGATAACCTCAGTCAAAGAAAGATAAACTCCGTGGAAGCTGTCAGTAACAATTTCTCGATTGAAATTAGTCCCTGCTACTCTATCCACTAAAATAAAAAACATGGTTCACAAAGGAATTGAATATGAGACATACTGTTGAGAATTTCAAGTTGTTCTCGGATCCATAAAAAAGTGGTGTCTTCACCTTCCGAAAAGAATTGATTTATGTAAGAACTGATCCCAACTAACAATTTGTGATTCTCTTCCAACTTTCCAGGCCTAAAGTTAGCTAAGAGTCAGAGTAGGTTACTTTATAGCTAGCTTATACTGTTTTAAAAAGCAAGTTTTAGATAATAATTTAAGAGATAATGATTATATAATGTTATTTTTGTAAATATTCCAGTGAATATGTATATATCATAATTTCTGACGTAAACTAGAAAAGCAGATAATACACATTTTTTTTTATAAGAAACCTGGCGAACGGCCTAGTTATAAATGTTTCTTATTTGTAGGCTGAAATTCCATGTTTTTAGTTTCAAAATTTCTTATTTAGTTTCTTAATTTTCCTAGTAAAATAAGGGTTTCTTATATCAAATAAATAGCTAGTTCTAAAAGTTTCTTTAATTTTTGGACTAGTTGATTTCAAAATAAAAAAAATATAGTATTTTTCGTTTCAAAGTCTCTTTTATTAAAAGTTGTCAACAACAACGTAATAAAACTACTTACTCCCTAGTAATGATTGTAACAAACAAGTTTCTTATTTCAGAAATAGACATAGAGTGTGTAGTAAAAATGTTTTGAAAATTGTACATGTATATAGGTTTCTTATAAACATGTTTCTTATAAAAACACGTGTAGACAGTCTAGGAATGGTATTTTAAAAATAATATGCATATATAATATATATGGGATATCTGTTGATGAACTGAAAAAAATCATCTTGGATATGTTATCACATAAACGTGCACAAGAGTTTTGCTAGCTCAAATCAATTTTTACAGGCATGTTATGCGTTTTGGTGTAAAGGGGAAGTCCTAAGTGTAGCGAAACGACATTCAAATCCTAAATGCACCTTGTTTAATGTAGTGTATGATTCAGAACATGAGACAGTTTGGGGTTTTCCAATAATTTTAGATTTTCAGAAGGGAGAATATAGTAATAGTTGTTAAATTAGATATTCGAGGGAAGAAATTTTTGTGGTAATGTAACTCCTACTAACTGTGGCACTTTTTTATGGCAAAAACTTCTTTCTTTGAGGATCGTTGTTTTGTCAACTTGTAACATGTAGTATATATTGTGCTATTAAAACATTTAGCACTTATGGTAGCCTAATATTCTGTGTTCTTTTTTTTTATTTAGGTGCTTAAAGGTGCAGTTGTTCCATTTTCATTTGGTCTACATATTTATACTCTGTCAAATATTTTGTACGCTTCAAGAGTTTCTAAGTTTTTATAGTTACGAACTTGTAGTGTTTTATAGTGATTTCTGTGGGCTTTCCTTTTACATTTTCTTTAATTTAAAATATCTTTTCAGCTATGATGTTATTTGTCAAGCTGGTCTGCAAATTTACCTTCTTGTCCGAAATTTTGTACATTTGTATGAACTCTCTCAATTTTACGATTACAGTTTATAAACTTCTTTAACGGTTATTGTATAATTGTTTGCTTTTACATTAATTTTATGTCATTTTTGAGCTACAGCATCATTTTCACTATCTGGTCTGCAAATTACACTTTTGTCAGATATTGTGTACTCTTCAAGAGTGTTTGTATAATTTTTGAATAGTTACTAATTTGTGGTGTTTTATTATGTTCCTGTGAACTTTTTTTGCATTTTCATCAATTTGAAAGGTTTTTTTCAGCTGTGACTTCATTTTTTCTATCTGGTCTGCAAATTTACACCCTTGTCCGAAATTTCGTACACTTCAATGAACTTTGTCTAACCTTAAGATTGCAGTTTTTAAAATTGGTTACTGGTTGTTGTATACTTTCTTGTGCTTTTATAGCGATTTGTAGTAATATTTGAGCTATGACGTCATCATTACGTCATTTCTAAAAATAAATCATTAAAAATTAATGCATATTTTCTTTTACCAATGTACTATCTACTGTGAAAAGTTTAAAGGGGAAGTAACCTCAAAAATGTGAATTTTTTTTTTCGACTACGTATTTGCATATGAACTTATAAAATCAGAAAAATAACACATAAACACAAGAATTTATTTCTAAATACCTATATTACCTGTTCATATCTCCGTAAAAACTTCGTTTTTGAAAAAAGCGCGTCAAAATAAAAAAGACTGGGTTCTAATTTGAATATGACGTTTTATAGTTCAAAACATTGCGCTAGCTAGACGAGGCGCTATGTTGGTGCTTATAATGCAACAGACTTTCGAATAAGAAACAAAAAAATGCATTATAGTTTCTTGTCCAGTGACGAAGAAAACACTGTTCCAGACATTTCGGCTCTAAAGCCATTTAGTTTTGAACCTGAAATTTCGTTGGAAGAGCAAGATAAATTTTTAAGTTCAAACCATGAAGACGAAGTTATACCAAAAAGAAGGCAATCGAATTGGAAACAATAATTGGTGTAAATGAGGTGGTCACTGTAGACCGATGAGTTTATTCTCTGAAAGTTTGTGCTGCAAAGATAATAATGAAATTCCTGACGACTACTTCGAAAGTACAAATAATTTCGCCAAATATAAAGTCTTTCATATTTATAGTCATGACTGAAGTGATATCCATTTTATTTCTTTAACATCCTTCTGTCTTCAATTAATTGAAATTGTTAAATTGAATCGTGTTAAAAATAAAAAGTCAGATAAAAAAGGAAATACATTTTCCATACGCACAACATGTTAAAAAGTTTCTCACCAAGCTCTTTACAATAAACTTTTCAACACAATCTTTTGTGAAAAAAACATCTTGCTCTCCATCCGAAATATTTATGCAACTGCATCTTTGAAATTCAATGAAGAAGGCCCGGAAAGCAACAATGATGAAGGGATTAAAAAAAATAGAATACCGAAGATGCGTTCTAATGAAGAAATACAATAGTGAGATGTGCTCTCAATGAGTGTATGTGAACAGGGGGTAAATTTTAAATTTCCTATTTTAGGAAAAACATGTATTACAGATTTGGTGGGTACATAATCGATTAGAAAAAGATGTTCAGTAAGACATAACATCGTGTGCTTTATGGGCAATCCGCAATAAATACTCTAAAGCCGATAGATATTTCCGAATTGTTGTCATTACCCCCGTCTGTCAAGACATGCATGCGACGAAGAAAACATTTACTTGTTGTGAGGTGCATAATTTTTGAACTTGAAAGTCAAAGTAAGTTTGAAAAAAAATGAATCAACGAGACGAAGTTATTAGGAATTCATTAATGTTAAAAGAAAGAATTATCATTGTGTAAAATATAATTTTTGTTGGCTTGGTACGTAATTGTTGGTTACGAACACGACGTTTATACCGAGCTTGTATCTTTTTATTTTGATAAACAAATACGAAAGAAGCATGTGTTTGGTTGATACATACAAAAACAAATGATTTACGTAAATCAGGTAATTGCCTGAAGATCTCTTTCAAAGCAGTCTGGCTCAAAGTGCATGGAACATATATAAAATCCTGAATCCTTAGGCAAGGGACCAGTTCTTCTAATGTTATGTAACCATCTTTTTCGAAGCTCGTTTTTCTCTGCGCTGGGAATTTTGAAAAAAAATACAACATCGTCAACATTTTCTTTTGATTTATTATTACCAGTTCTGTTAGTGCAGTTGATGGCGGCGCAATTTGGCATGTTTTTAAGCTGTTAAACGCGAATGTTTAAGTAAATTCAGGGGCGGATCCAGTGTACGTCAGCGCCGTCACGCGACTGACATAATTTTTACTAAGAATCGTAAAAAATAATAGGGTACTGTAATCCTGCAGTCCCTGCGACCGTTGACCTTTATTTTACGGACCTTTCTCTTGTGTGACTGAGTTGATGGATACGGCAAAAAGCGACTGACATCCGTAGAATTTTCATGCAATGTGATTGGCTTGCCGGCCGAAATAACGTATTCTGATTGGTTTACAAAAAACTGACGACTTTGACCCATATTTACGGCATTCGAAATGTGACACAGCATGTATTTTTCAATAACCATTGAATTTTTTTGTAACCGATGCCGTGTAATTTGAATTTCGGACCAAACGAAAGCAATTAGGAGGGTTTTTTCGGACCAAACGAAAGCAATCAATGACTTTATGGACCAAATGAAAGCAATCAAGGTCTTTTCGGACCAAACGAAAGCATGCAAGACTAATAAGTAACCAGGCATGGTGACTCACGACATGTGTGCTGCAATGAGATGCAATAATTTTTTAAATGTGCAAGAAAGATACGTAGCTAAAGTTATTACATTAAATCAAGTCTTTATGTCAAAAATATAATTAGAGTTGCCTAGCTATAAATATTGGACCATATGTAGCTAACTAGCTAGCTAGCTAGAAATTTCAATGCAGAGAGGGTTATTTTTTAAAGTTGTTGTTGTTGACCAAAAACTTAGAGAGTTCTGCAATTGCTTTATGTTAAGAAGATAATGCTTTATTAATCTTGTTATCTTAAACACTTGTAATATATAGCTAATAAAAGCATGCACCACCTAACTTTCATATGAAAAATCCTTTTTATACTTAATTTTTAATTTTCACGAAATAGGCCCAGAGCACACGTAGACTGATAATAACTTCCTGCAGATGTTAATAGCTTACTACTAGGATATATCATCTTAGGAATTTTGATATTAGTACAAGTCTGTGAATTTTTTAAAAAAATTAATAATTCCTAACCAATTAGTCAAAGTGACAATTTTATGTGGGTAGTATAAAAAAGCATACTTTTCGCTAATGGTAAGAGTCCAATAACTTGTGCAAAAATTAAAACAATGGCTTAAAACTTGATATGGTATAGTTTTAGACCAGATCGATGAAAGAGAGCCCAATATACATTGACCTATCATTGTAGTTCTTAAGTTCTTTAATTTAGGCATTTTCGGGGACTCCGATAAGGCATTTTTTACAGTATATCTGTTTTAACACAGATACAAGTGCAAAAACCATTAAAAGCAATTTTTCTGGTTGAAATAAGTCAGATAAGAATTGATAAAACTAGTTTAAGCCCAAATTTTTTAACCAGTCCAAAGAAATTGTAAAGTACCGAAATGTTCAACTTAAATTATGTTGGTACAAAGGCTTAATCATGATTACGACTACGGTTTAAGTGATAAAATTTTTGTTTGTCTTTTATTTATTATGTTATCGATTGAATAATATTTGAGCAAACACATTTTGCAGAATAGGCAGTGACCAACCAAAAGGGTCATATATGTTTTAGTCTGTAGTGCTACATCCGACTTGTTGTATAATACAGAAGTTAGTTTCAACAATTTACTTATTTCCTGGGATAATTATTTTTAGCTCTTAAAGTCACTGGAAATTTGTTTGTACAGCTACATGTCCTAGCTACATGTTGGTGACAATACACTGGTTGATGGTTGATGTGCTGCAACATTCCATAATTAGGGCATTTCCTTTACCCTGAGGTATATATATAGTGGGAATTCTGTTTTACTTTCTTGCTAAGAAAAACATCAAAGTAAGTCAATTATTTATTCCATCTTACATATGATGACGCCTCTTTGTACAATTAAACTGGTGTAACACATTAGAATTTGTGGGGAATGAAGCTGTTTTTATTTGTACTTGGTTTAGTTTGTTTTAGTAGACTAGTTGCGGTAGCATGGCTATTACTCTGAACACAGAAAATTTTTGCGACCTTTCGCCAAATACTTTAACATCAAAAACCAAATTTCCTATTTTCCTAGCTGTGGTGCAAAGTGCTAAGTTGAACCTGTATTTACATCATTAAATGCTAAAAATACTTATGCTCAGGTTCATATTCTGTTTGTCTGCAAGGTGTTGATGAAGGATGTGATGATAATTTTAAAGCCAACTATTTTTGTAATTCTGGTTAAAACAATTCAAAAAAATAAAAGCAAAACACCTTTATTTGAATAAGCTTACTGCGCATAAATGTCTTTTTTCTTTCTTTATGTTATATCAATTTATTTTATTCCCTGCTTCCCCTAGTTCAGCCTACTTTATCATATAGCAGACTGTCCATGTCTGGAATAGCTAATATTACGTTATTAGGCATTTCCTAGACATGCTGACGAGCCCTGATATTGGGCGAAACAGTCTTAAAATATATGAATTTAAACCGTTGCTTTTCCTACACTTTTTTGCAACCCTTTACAAGATGGTTTGTTATTTTGCTGTCCATTCGAAACTTAAGAGTAAAAAACGTCTCTAACAAACTAATAATTTGGACATTATTTAGGCCATTTATAGTGCGTAGAGGCTCAAAATAGCGAAAGTTTCCAGGGCTGCTCCCCGGACCCGCCATGGCGGGCTTACAGCGCCCCCCATGACCCCCAGCTGTTCTGGGCGCAGCAAAATGCTGCGCTTTTTTTTGCTTCGCAAAAAATGTGACTGACATGTTAAAAATGCTGGATCCGCCCCTGAAATTAACAACTAATACTACTACCACCGCCAGCACACTACACTTTCTGAACTAAAAAACGTCATAATTTCAACTCGACCCAATCCTTTTAAAATCGCAAAGGGGTCAGAATAACGAAGAGATTTCACGCGTAGTAAACACAACTTTTTACTAAGTTAGTGAAACTTTTATATGAAAAGAAATAGGTATTTCAAGTTTTTTTTGTTGCGGCTACTGTTTTTTTAAATAAAAAATTAGAGCTTACTTCCCCTTTAAGTTCTTACCATGCCTCAATATGGAGTTATTAATTTTTAAAGATAAAAATTGTAAAAAAATTCCCATACATGACCCCCGTTATTGTGCCGTGTTTTGTTGCGAAATTGGACGAAAAACGAAACAAAAAAGGGCTATACTAACTATCATAAAAATAACAATAACTAGAGAGTGGCTTGGAGTTAGAAATTGTACGACCCCTCATTGACACCGTATAGAAATGTAGAAAACGTTGCATACGGCTAGAAAGTCGAACGCCGCACAGAAGAATTTGACCTGAACAGCCTAGTTTAAGAACTTTTTTATGGTTAGCGAAAACTTTATAAAGTTTTAAAATTCGTAAAATAATCGAACTATAGGCAGATTCCTTTCATGACATACTATAAATGTGCCAAGTTTGACACCATCAGGAGAAAGCTTATAAAACATTGTGATTTATAGGCCTTAAAAAGCCCAGCATATATCGGGCTAAATGCCGAAAATCTCAGAAACTTGCGATCCTGACAGATTATTTATCTGTGTTTCCTTACAACGAAAACAAAAGTAATTGATCTCCTGCGGTAGCATTTCACCCTGTTCAAGTTTACAATAAAATACATTAGAGAACAGTGCAACATATTTTAAATGATTTCTTTGGGGGAAAAAATTCCGTGATCCAGCACACATTCCATATTTTAAGGCATTAAAGACGGATCGATAGCAGAGTTCTTTTACTTTTAAATAATTTAAAGGAAACAAGTAGAAGGAAATAGTTGCGGAGTTGTCATTTACGGTAAACGAATCAAAAATCTCCTTTGACAATTAGTTGTGTTAATCACCGCAAACTGATAACAGGACTCGCGCAATAACGGTAAGGAAATGTGCGGATCCTTAACTAAGAAATTTCGTTATTACAGTGGTATCCAACATAATAAAATAATGTGCGTATACGAGCGGTTGATAGCTGAACACAAGACCAGCTAAAGTCTCTTTTCCATTTATCTGCATTTCCTCTTATATTACAGAAAACTTAAAAGTCTTCATTTACACTTAGTATAAAAAAGCAAAAATACATGCAAAAGTGTAAAGAAGTGATCAAAAGTGCTATTATTTTTTGTGAAATCATCTTTTGTTGCTGGGGATTTAAGGTATTTAGATTAAGAAGGTCTTGTTCATGGCCATTAGGAATTGTGTATAGATCTATTTTCGTCGTGCATGTAGTATTGATGTTTATTGTCCGCAATCATGAATTATTGGCTCTATAGCGTAATTACCACCGATAGACAGTCTGTTAATTCTAAGTTTTTCATCCTGTATTAAAAGCTTAATTTTAAATTATAAAAAGATTAGTGTCTTCACAGTACCTGAAACCAATCTGATTGATAATCTCCTACTAACTTTCCTTCATGGCCACACCATGCACTTGAAGAATAAAGTCTTCCACGTGATGGCAGGTAGCTATTTAGATAGATTGAGCTACTTGATATTTGATCGGAAGCAATCAATCCATTTGCCATTCCAAGAGGAGTGCGATCTACACATGCTGTGTACAGAAAAAAAAAAAATTTTAAATGTAAGCAAAACAGAAAATAATTACCTCCATAAACTTGTATTTTCAGAATAAGACTATGAAACATATAAGTTGTAATATAAACACCTTAAAACTCAGTTGAACTGCTACTGCGGTTACCATTTTGCGTGACAGACAGACAGACAAACAGACGTATACAGGTATTATAATATAGACATACATTCTAAAAGTATGTCCAGGCTTAAAATTTTTTAATGTGAAATTTTTTTAATGGTTAAAATTTGACTTAAATTTTTAATTTGTCAAATACCTTAAGTAAATCGAACTTTTTCACCATACAAGGCAACAATGTTAAAAATATTTCAGGTTAGTATTGTTAAAGGGTGAAAAACATACTGAGGTTGAGATGAAGAAACGCTTGTTATATAAAAAGGTGGAAAAAATATATCTGGAGCTGTAAAAAAGTTTTCCTTAATTTTTTGGACGCTACAAAGAAAAATAAAGTTAAAGCTAAAATATTACAGGTTTTATTTATTTGAAAGTAGATGTGAGTATTAAAATTATTATATTTGCGCATAATTACCGCCAATCCTTATCCACTGTGATACCGGTTATCGTTCGTAGTGTGGATTCTTGTCCGACTCCCAGTTGTGGAGATTGTGGATCGAATCCCACCGATGACAGGCAGTATGTGAGTGATGTGAAAAGTAGTTCTACTTTAATTTGTTAATTAAAGTATCAATAACCATGTTGAAGGTAAAATTTGAGTTTATCCTTTACAATTGTTTCAACCAAAAATTTTGTCTTTAAACCCATTGTCATAATTTTTCAGCCTTATCGCTTATCGCTTTTATAAAACAATGAAATTTGAAATTCGAGTTTCGAAGTGGTACTTTAAATTTATAAGAATACCAGAAAATTCACGGATGGTACCACAGACTTTAAATAATTGTTATTTATCGTATTTTGTAATGAACGCAAATTTTCATTTTAAATAATAGAGAGAATACTAGACTGTGGTCCATGGATAAATTCATTGATCCGCCTGTCCTTTAAATAGCGTATTTAGTGCGTTCACCATTTTGGGTGACACAACCTATAGGTATTATAACATAGCACCTTTTGTTTTTTGTCAACTTAACAAAGCGTTATGTATGAGGTACAATTATCCTTGGTGTTTTATGCTTTCGTATGAATAGTAACAACTACTGAAAGTTACACTTCCGTATAACTTTATTGTGGAATCAAAGAATAATACTTACCATTTATTACAGATACGAGATAATGCCAATTAAATAAAATGCTGAAAACAATATAAGTCATCATGCTGTTCTTTTTCTAGAATGGAAATGAATAATAATTGAGACAGCTAACTTTTCAAAATATTTATTAGACACCGGCCAGTTTAATGCTTTCTTTTTCTTCCTATACTTCCTTGAGTCTCAGATATTAGCCATTAGTCAATACTACTCACTTAAACTTAAAGTTAATTCTCTCTTAGGGACAAAATATAATAACCTAGGTTGAAATTTAGAGTTAAAACTTGAAATTTTAAACAACTTTTATTACGTCAAACGGAATCACTGTACGAAGTTTTTACACATTGAGATCCCCGATGACATCACATTTCCGATGTCATCAAAAAATCAGCAAAATTTAATTTTTAGCTGATCTTTCGGAACATATGTGTCAAGGCTTGATATGACTGAGTAGGTTAATCTAAAATTTCGCTTCGCTCGATAAACTGAATTACTGCGCAAAATCTTATGAAAAAACGTTGAACAAAGAGCGCTACCACCAGCCCTAATAGAGCATAAGGAATCAAAGGGCAAAATGCTCAGCCTAATCTTCATTTGCGAAAAATAATTGATCAAGTTTCTAGTATTCTGTTGATAGGTGCTTACTTGATTTTGTGAGAATCTGTCACTAAAACATGGCTATCGAGTATAAACTGATTTCGAAAATGTACGAAGAGTGTTCTGTAATCATTGCATGAAAACACCTTTTTGAAAATTTGAAAAATTTTCAGGATCCGCTATTATTACAAGCTGGATTATTATAACTGTCTGATTATATGATTATATGCATTCATGAGAAGGGGCTAATCAAAGTGCGGAAAATGTATGAAAAATTAAAAAGGGCTACATAACCAGCTGTTGATTTTATTGACTCACACTAAATTAAAGTTAAAAGCGATGAAAAGATTTAAGAGCATTGAGAAAGGTGACAACATCTAAAATCATCTTAAATATTACATTGGACATCCTAATATATCCGCAAATGATAAAAAAAGTTATTTACGCGTATTTGATTTCTATAATTTATTCGAGGTAAACACTAACTATGCTATTAAATCAAAGCTTCTGATCAAATAAAGCTTAACCTTTTTTGAACTAGCTAACTATATTCTTCCAAATTTCTTGTAAAAAACATACAAGACTATTGCACAAAAGACCAGTAAAAGCAACAACGATCGTTTTGTCTTCCTCGTCAAAATAAACTTTCGATTTAATGATATTTACTTTTTAGATCATTTTACCGCCAAAAACAATACTAAAATATGTTCCTCGTTCAAGAGAACAGAAATAAAAAGTAGAAAATTCATCATAACAAAGCAATTATTTAGAAATAGATTGTCTATACAGTTGCGAAGTACGTATAATTTCTTGTACTTGACCTTTCGGTTCGTCTAGTTATTACCTTCATTTAGAACACGTGAGGATGGAGAGTAACGTCTACTACGGAGATCGTACTTGAACGATTTTGAAGCCCCTTTAAAATTTATTTAAAATGATATAATAGATACCGACACTAGAAAGTCGTTTGAAAAGTAAACCTTCGCTTCTTGTATACAAAAAGTGTATGGGAACTAAATCAGTTTGAGGAAATGCTCAAAGAAACATTAAACATTTTGTCAAACTTTTGTCAATCTGTGAAAGAAAAAACTCGCAAAACAAAGATAATAAAGCTGACGAGTCCAATATGTGCCACTTTAATATAAAAAGAACAATGCAATCACATGTGGCGGCGAAAGATAGCCGTCCTGTTTAATTATATTTTGTCAATGAGTATACTGCAACTGCACTAACAAGAATCGACAAAACCTTAGAGACTAAACGTACCTAACTTTACACAAGACAAGATGTAACAGCTGTAAACCCAATAACAAATTCGTATTGATAAACAGAGATAATCTTACTTAAACCTTGTTGGTAGTACACAATCTTCTTTGAGAGTAAGTTTTAATAAACGTCCACAAAAACCTTAATCTGTCTTATTTCGATTTTAAACAAAAGATCGCGATATTAAATTACTGAATAAATAGTGATAGTAAAATAGTTGGATAAACTTATTGTCTGCGAACTTTAAAATAAACTGATTAGGTATTTTGTGTACATTCATGAACAGCACTGTAATTGGTCATTTTAAAATTGTTAAATGGCCTAAAGAAACAGGAAAATTAATCTGAAAAAAATAAGATACTTTTTGCCAAAAAAACACAGCCATGATACATGATAAGTCATGAGTAGATCAACTTTATGAAGATTTCTTTTTAAAACCACATACTTAATGCACCCCTGCCCTCATGTTAAAATTATGTTTTTCTGTTTTTGATTTTGAAATAGTAGTTGAGTTGACCTTGTTAATTTTTTTTCAAAGTGAGGAAATGGAAGTATTTATAACTCACATTTTGCACATTTGTGATTTCAGAATTAGGATACTTTTTTGACTTGGTGGGGAAAGTTGGACTTTAAACTTTCCTTATTTTGTGTCAAATTTTAAGCCTCTATCGTAGATTGTATTTGGTAAAAAAAAAATTCCAAAATATAAGGTTGAGAAAAGAGATTATATCCTAATTCTTAAATTTTGTATTCAGAGAGTTACCATCTTGGTATTTTTTCATGCAAATGAAATTGTCCAGTGATTTGCTTCGTCAAAAACGAATTTTTCCTTCAGAGGATCACTTGACAAAACAATTAAAAAATTGTTGCTTAAAAAAAACACAAAATGTTTCCTGACGTAGGGCCTCGAAAAAAAGAAATTTCTATAAAATTTTGACCACAAAATGCTTGTCATGTCGAACTTTAACTTTAGTAAGTGAAAACAATGTGAAAGTTTTTTGTGAGGTCAAAAACAAAAAATTTTGGTTTTATGTTTTCACAAATCGACACTTTGGAAATATTTCATCGAGATTATTTTCTGTAAATAAACAATTTGAACAATTCTGCAAGATTAGTTTTCAAGATTTCAAAAAAGCAAGAAAACAAAATACATAAGGATCTGGTTTTTAAGAACATTGAGACTCAGATTTTGACAAAAATTAAACACGTTTACAGCTGAAATCTAGACATTCTTATAAGAAAAAGTATAATATTTTAATTTCCTTTTTTTTAAATAAAAACTTAAAAAAATAGGGTGCCATTTAAAAAAGAGACTTCACTTTTTCTACATATGGAGATTTATGATAAGCTCTATGCTCTATTAATTCGTATTACTTACAAACTGTAAGTATTAAGGTTAACCATTATGTTGGGAATAGCCCACACAATAAAATATAGCTCAGGTAATAACACAATATCTCTTCGTTAAAATAAAATTACATCTGTCTCTTCTTCTCCGTCCCTTCGCTTCCACGCTCTCGTAACTACCCCCCTTTGCGCGTGCTCACCGATATCTACTACTCGGGTTCAAAGTTCAACACACTCCCCAAATTTGGTAACAGAGTTAGCAAATTTTCTTCACGTTTCGATCGCAACAGGTCTGTTCTGTTCGTCAAATTGATCTTTCATCAGAACTTTAGCAATTTCAGCTGCGTTTCTTTTCGGTCTAAATTCGAGTGCTGAAGGATTCAACGAATCGCTGTTGCTGTTCGTCTGTTCATGGCTTCTCCTTTGTTGATTGTCTTTTCTGCGATCACACATCAACTCTAATGGATAAAGGTGTTCCACTGCTCGCTCCAAATGATCTCTTCCTGCTCGTAACCGTGCTCCTCTAACAACGTCGTCCCTTCCGGTGATCAATTTCTCCACAATACCTGTCTTCCAGTATGCTCTGTTCTTCTCGTCTCCTTTAATGACGACTACATCGCCTAATTCCAACCTCATTTTCTTCTTATGATGAACCAAATTGTGTGTTTCCCTTAGATATCTCAGGTACTCGTTCGTCCATCGTCCCCATATCCGCTGTGTGCATGCTCTCAAGAACTTAAATCTGGTCTTCAAATCTGGACTTGCGTCTTCATCTACATCTTCTTCATTTGGAATGTGAATTGGACAATCAAACATCATAACGTTCGGTGTTAAGATGACTGACTGTACATCGTCTTCGATATATCCAAGTGGGCGATTATTGAGCGTCGTTTCAACTTCCAAAAACAACGACTTTTATTCTGTCAAAGTTGGTTTCGCCTTTCCCATTGCTTTGAACAGAGTCTGCTTTATTAACCCCACTATTCTTTCGAATTGGCCGCCCCACCAAGGGGCGCGACTTAAGTTGAACTGCCACTTTATATTCTCTTTGACTAGAAAATCGTGAATCCTTTCCTCGTTCATGATTCCTTTAATCCACTTCGCTGCTGCTACAAAACTCGAAAAATTATCGGAGTGATTTTCTCGGGTCTACTTCTTCTAGCAATAAATGACTTAATGCTCGCGATGACTTGATAGAGTGATTGGTCCAATAACACGTCAATGTAAACAGCTCTGGTTAAACTGCAAGTGTAGAGAAAAGTGTAAGCTTTACCTTCACACTTGGCGGCCTTTCGGTACGCAAACGGTCCCGCAAAATCTACCCCAACAACCTGAAACGGACGATTTCCTTGTGTTCCATCTTTCGGCAGGTTGGCTTCTCTTGGTCTTGTTAGTGCCATGGCCCGAAAACGTTTACATCCATAGCATTTGTGAATTGCGCCTTTCACTATTCGTCGTAGCTGAGGTATCCAGTACTTACGTCTAACCTCGGACATCGTAAATCCAACTCCCCCGTGCAAAGTCTTCACGTGGACCATCTCGACAATCTTTAGGCTCAACAATTCTTTAGGAGGCTTATACACGGGGTAATCTCCTACAACTCTCCCCATACATAGGTAGATCCCTTCGTCATTTTTCAGAAGGTTTAGTTGCTCCTTGTCTTCTTTGAACTTGTCGGTGCTTTCGCAATGGAGTTGCGTTCGCTTGATCCAAAACTTCATCGCTGCTTCTCTTTCTTCTGTTGTTAAAGGTCCTTTCTTCCTCTCTGGTTTTCGCTTTTGTCCGTTGTGGATAAACCTCCATATCCAAGAGGAAATCCTTAAAGTCTTCCACAGAGGAAATTTTTCAAGTAATTCCCCTATCCTGTCTTCAGTCTAAGTTGTAGTTGTCATAATCTCTTTTACAAGCTTCGCTTCTGCTTCTGACTCCTTTGAAGATGTGGTGGAGATGTCAGCTGACCAATTTCTTTTGAACCAGAGTTCCTTTAGCTTGTCTACTCGACAACCTCGGCTACCAATATCTGTCGGATTTTCATTGGTTCCAACATGACGCCAGACTATGTCACCCTTTGCTTTCATCTTTTTGACACGATTATGCACAAACTGCTTGTACTGGCCTCCTCCCTTGATCCAATGCAAAACCACAGAGCTATCTGACCATGCAACTGTTTCGGTGATTGGGAAGCTTAATAGAGCTGGCTTTGCATTCCCGATCAGGTTTGCCGCCGTATGTGCTGCTACCAACTCCAATCTTGAAATAGTCAAATTCTTTTTAGCAAGTCGCGATTTCGATCCCAACAACCCTTGACTAACACCTGAATCTTGATAGCAAACTGCGTACAAAGCGACCGATGTGCCGTTTTTGCTCGCATCGGCAAAGGCGTGGAGACTTACTCGATGGATTTCCGTCTGGAAGGATGGTATGGAGCGCGATACTTTTATCTCGGTTGGAAGATTTTATTTCCAACTAAGCAATCTTCGCCATATTTAATCTGGTAAAGGCTTGTCCAAACTCAGCTTCTGATCACAAATGTCTCGGTAAATGATTTTTCCTGTTAAAAGTACCGGTGATAATAACCCTAAAGAATCAAAAACTGCGGCTAAAAACTGCAGCACGCCTCTCTTAGTTGGGTTCATTTCTTCTTTCTCAATTCTAACGCCGCTAGTATCGTCTTTCTCATCCCAAGGTACTCCCAATATCGGAGACTCTGTATTCTCCTTGTCGAGTTGTTGTTTTGTATACGTTTGATCGCACGTGATGTCACTCACCATTTCATCTGATGCAAGTTCAGGGACATTTGAGTGCCATTTATGAAGTTAGAATTTAACGTCCCCAAGAATCTTGATGATCAATTGTCTCAGCTTCTTGACCTCTGTTGCCGTTTCTCCCCCGCCGATAATGTCATCGACATAAAGGTCATCCCTAATCTGCTGCACCACCTTCCGATAGTCTTCCTGGTATTGTTCCAAATGACACTCGATTGTTCCTCCAAGTAAAAAGGCGATTGTATTAGCCCGAACACCGCTCTAGTGAAACGTAGAACCCTGATGCGTAATGAGGTTTGGTCTTCGATCCAGTGGAATCTAAGCGAATCGCGATGCTCCTTCTTAATTCGAACTTGTAAAAACGCTTGTTTTATATCTCCGGTCAGGATCACTGGTCGCATCCGGTTCCTAGTTAAGATATTCCAAATTCGATTTTGCAAAGGTAGTCCCGGCTGCAGGCATTCATTTAACGACACACTTCCTTCATTGCCCTTCGACGATGCATCGTAAACTACACGTAGCTTTGTGCTCTCAGCAGACTCTCTCATTACAGCTTTGTGAGGCATATAGTAGACTTTGCCTTCTGGTTCGGCAGGTGCTTCTTCGAGAATTCCTATCTCTAGTTGTTCTTGAATTTTTGCATTGTATTCTTCCATCAACAGTGGGTTTCTTCTCAGCTTAGTCAGCAAGTTTTTCATCCGAGCTAAACTAGTGGATGTGTTGTCTGGCAGCTTCGGATGAGACGCTTTCCACATTAACCCTGTCTCGTACTACCCTTCCTCGCTTCTTGTCAATTGTTCTCTGAACTCTTTGAACACCGTCACCTGGTCTCCTTCAGGACGATCCTCCAGCCCCAACACATCTAACCGACACAGTCTGTCATAATCCTGATGAGAGCCTTGTGTCAGAAACATTTTGCTTTCATTATCTACGCCAGGTGACATGATGAACCAACCGAATCTTGTCCTTTCTGCTACAGGAAGTCCGCTTCCTCCCGGTAGCACTTTCATCTTGATCTTGACGTACACGTTAGCACCAAGTATCACGTGCACGGGTAGCTCCGGCTTCGTGTCCCGATCTTCGATCCATATTCCTTTAAGATGGTTGTGGACTTCCAGCAGATGCTGGTAGTTAGGATTTTCTACTGTCAATAGGACTTCTTTGTCAACCTTTGTAACCTCGACGTTGAGGTGAAAGTCACCGGAGGTGTTAGCAATATCGACATCATATAAGCTCACTTTCCTTGAAGCCGTGTGCATCAACATTTCTATTTCTCGCGACTCTCGTCGTACGGGATCTATACCAATATGATCAACTGTGAAGATATGTAACAACTTCCTCCGCCTGTATCAAGAAGAGCTCGATATTTGGCTCCATTTACCGTCACTGTCACGATAGGATACACCACTGCGCCTCCCGTAACTGAGTACATCGGATCTTTCTTTGGAGATTCCCGTTTGTCACAAATAGAGGTGTCATGACGACCCTTGCAATGAAAACAGCTTTTGCTTTTACAATCTGCCGCACGATGACCACTCCTGGTACAATTAAAGCAAAGCTGTTTTGTGCTCAGCAGCTTCCTTCTATCATTAACACTCTTTGCTTTTTCCCATGATGTTGACTTGTGCTGCTCGCCGCAGTAAACGCACTTTGTAGTTGCTATTTCATCCTTCGCCGTGAACGACCTCTCTCTATGTCTATCCTGATTTCGAATCATCTCAGCCGATACAGGATTCCTCTCTGTCCGCTTTCTCAACTCCTCTACCAATTCTGGAAACTTCCAATCTTATTTATTTACTTACTTACTTACTTACTTACTTACTTACTTACTTACTTACTTACTTACTTACTTACTTACTTACTTACTTACTTACTTACTTACTTACTTACTTACTTACTTACTTACTTACTTACTTACTTACTTACTTACTTACTTACTTACTTACTTACTTACTTACTTACTTACTTACTTACTTACTTACTTACTTACTTACTTACTTACTTACTTACTTACTTACTTACTTACTTACTTACTTACTTACTTACTTACTTACTTACTTACTTACTTACTTACTTACTTACTTACTTACTTACTTACTTACTTACTTACTTACTTACTTACTTACATAGGAACGTTTGTGAGTTTTCTGGGACCTCATTCCTATGCGAGTTTTTTGGGACCAGTTAAAAATGGCTTTTTTGCAAGCTCTTTGTGTTAAAATTACTTCTTACGTCATCCTGATTCAAAGTAAGTACTTTTCAAAATTCATATATTACGATTTAACGTGGTCCCAGAAAACTGCATTTTTGAAGAGCATGTGAAATGTAACAAAGGCAGTTTTGTGGGACCGTTTGAAAGTATGAAAATGTAACGTAGGAAGTTTTATGGGACCAGTTGCAAGTATGAAAATGTAACATAGACAGTTTTGTGGGACCTTTTGCAAGTATGAAAATGTAACATTGGCAGTTCTGTGGGACCGTTTATGGAGTATGGTGGAACGATTTATGAAGTATGTAGATGTAACTTAGGCAGTTTTGTGGGACCGTTGATGAAGTATGCAAATGTAATTTTGGCAGTTTTGTGGGACCGTTTACAGAGTATGAAAATGTAACTTAGGCAATTTTGTGGGACCGTTTATAGAGTATGGTGGAACCGTTTATGAAGTATGAAAATGTAACTTAGGCAGTTTTGTGGGACCGTTTACGGAGTATGAAAATGTAACTTAGGCAATTTTGTGGGACCGTTTATGGAGTATGGTGGAACCGTTTATGAAGTATGAAAATGTAACTTAGGCAGTTTTGTGGGACCGTTGATGAAGTATGAAAATGTAACTTAGGCAGTTTTGTGGGACCCTTTATGAAGTATGTAGATGTAACTTAGGCAGTTTTGTGGGACCGTTGATGAAGTATGGAAATGTAGTTTTCGCAGTTTTGTGGGACCTTTTATGATGGAATACGCGATGTAACTTAAGCAGATTTGTGGGACATGCCATGCACGAAAATGTACCGTAACTAATTTTGTAGACACTGTTTAATTTTAATTTGTTCCGGGTGGACGACACAATAGTACAATTTTAATGTACGTCAGAACTTTTTTTGTGTCTACAAAATCTCGTGAAATTTTGTCCTGTTTCAATTAAATTTGGGTAGTTTTCTAACGCCATTTAAGAGTGTTTGAAATGCAGCTTAGGTGGTTTTCTGAGACTTTTTAACAATTGTTTTAAGTATGACTCAAGCAGTTTTCTGTGGCTTGTCTGCCATACCTAAGAACATAAGAACGTCGGACGCATGCAAATTCGATAACCTTTTGGCGAGTTTGTAAAATTACTTTAAGCAAGTTTTTGATGAGTATGGACGACTTTTTGACATAACTCCAGCAAGGTAATGCAATCAATCTTGTGTTGTGCGTGGAACCGGTATTTTGCGTAAAACCATTTTCAGGTAATGAGAATTGCTCTTAAAAAGAAAAGAGAAATATAATGGTTGAAAAATATCAATTCCAGTGCCTTTGATTTTTGTATAAAGTTGGTATTGGATAGGAGGGAATAAATATTGCGACGTTTAGAATTTCATATCGCAATACGTTTATTTTAAAAAGGTTTAAAACAGGATTTTTGTATCTTTTCATCATCAAACTGATTAGTCAATACATGCGGTTCGCTAGTGTCTAGACTGCACCGTACAAAAAGCAATGAAAATGTAACTTAGGCAGTTTTATGGGACCAGTTGTAAGTATTAAAATGTAACATAGACAATTTTGTGGGACCTTTTGCAAGTATGAAAATGTAACTAATGTAAAAAAAACGTCAAAATACTAATTCAGTCAAAGAATTATTCCTTGACAAACTTGAATTGTTACCGCAATTTAAAATAGAATGTTAGATATGGATGAGCGTATCGTGTGTCAAACATGTCGAAAATGTTTTGAATAAAACTGGTACTGGGCTGTTATTTTATCTAGATGGCGTCCCAAGAATATTACCATTTTAGGGTCAAATGTTTAAGCTGGGAGGGTGCATGGGTGGAGTTAAATATAGTTTTTACGTATGACAAGAAAAGACTAAACTGAATTAATGTCTTGTGATGTGACTTTGTAAACGGAAATAAGCTAAAATTGTAAAGTGTTTTCCCAACTACATCCAGTAAATAAATTCTCATGCATAAACTCAACAAAACTTCATGAGTTTGAGCGCATATGCAAATTGCTTTTAGGATTTCTTTGCAACCTATTTTGCAGCTTAAACATTTAATCTTTGGATGAAACCAAATACTTGCAAGTTTAAATTTCACCACAAATAACGTTTATACGTTATTTGTGGTGTAATACGTTTGTACTAATTTCGTGCAGCAAAAGATTTTTTTGCGCAAACATTAGTACAAACGAATAAAGTAATTTCGGCTATTTGACCCAAGAACATCGTTTTTAAGAGATGATAATTGGGTAGTGTAGATAAAACTTGGCTAGATCAGTGTGGGTGCTATAAAAAAAGCAAAATAATTGCATTGATATTGATATTTAACATTAGAACGTTATACTAATATTTGTTTTTACGAAAACTTTTACAACAACAACAAAAAAACTTTTAAAAAGGGATTTAGCAAAAAATCCATGCAGACTAACAAACCAAAACAGGCGTGGGATTGCGGGACTGCTTACAGTCATTAAAAAAGATGGTTCATACGAAATAAAAATTGTGTTCTGTAACGGCTATTGTATCTCACCGCTGACCGGAAAACATGTTACCAAGCAACAAGACACTGCCGTAGGAGACCATATGATGGAGTGTGAGTAATGATTTTTCTATTGTTGTCAAAGAGGCACACAACTATATACTCGAAATAAAGGAATGTCTTGATTGTCTTGATTGAGTGATTTAAAGGGAGAAGCCACCTCTTAACAAGAACGTAAATGAGCTCTCCATTATATTTACTTAATTAAATTTCTTTTGCACACGTTTACGATTATTATATAGTTTTTGTTTTTTCTTAATGATCCTTGAAGTTGTATATAGATAGAGAGAGAACAGAATTGTTAAACGTGATCATGGCAGTAGTATACAGCCGAAAGCTAGTTAAAAGAAAAAAATATGTCAAAATCACACTTTGTAATTGTTAATGGACATATATAACCCACACGGCTATTGCCCCTTTTCAACTTCTACGGTGATTTCCTTTTTTTTGCTCTAATCTCATTGACTAGTTTGTTTTTCACCAATTTCTCTCCTCGTTTTTCAAGTAATGGAAAATTTCTTATTGTTTCCCGCACTTCTTGTTTCGTCGGATTACGCAACTCATCTTTAGGAAGCGCCAGCAAAAAAGTAAAGGCTTTTTTGAGCTGTCGTGTCTCCTCAGCAGTCCATAAGGTCCATCGTTTTGCAACCTAGAAAAGGAACGACTTATGTTTATATTTCACAGAAGTTTTAAAATAATTTCCTAAAACCAGAAAAGTGAATTGTTATCTAGGTTTGCTTGCTGTTTCAATGTATTTTTAGTCCTCTATATATACAAATTCTAATTTTAAATTGAACCAGTCTCTATCTATATTATAATACCCGTATGCGTCTGTCGGTCACGCAAAATGGTACCGCAAGTAGCGAACCCGTGGATTTTTTCACGGGCTACCGACTAGTATTAACAATACCCAGATTCTGCCCGTCACACTAGGTGATATCAAGCGATCCTACGACGGGCTAAAATCCAAAGGCCCGTGGATTCTTCCACGTGCTAAAGACTAGTAAAAGATAGAATATAACTGTATTAATAAAAGAAATCAAAATAATAAGTATTGCGTCTTTATTTTTCTTCGTAGGCATATTTATTAACTAATATATTTATCATGATTCTTAATTTGAGCTATGGTTTTACGAATAAAGGCTTAAATTACGTGGTCCACAGTGTAAGAGTTAGACTTAGTTTCCATTAGACGATTTATTATAGCAGCGGCTTAACAAGCATGTCGGATAGGGGTTTTGTTTCCATTTAAAATGTGTTGTTTCGGCATGCATTGGCTATCGGATAGCTATCACTCCATTCCGATCGTGAAAGTGACATAACATGTATCAGATAGCTCTTAAAGGGGCTGCGGAACGGCTGTTGGTTCTCGACTTTAGTGACTTACACGAAAGTCGAGCTGATGGCGGCGAAAAGGTTTACAGAATAAGGTCTTGAGTGCTTTTTGCTTGCACAATTTAATCAATAACAGTGTTTACCTATCTTATAAATGTGTCTTTGGGATGAAGAATTCTAAACTTCTGTAAATACAGCTGTTCTTCAATTTTTTTGAACAGTAATGCAAAATTATCGCACTTAAAGTCGTTCGATACAATAGAGGTGCATTTAAAATCATATTTGAGGCAGTTTTTGCCTTCTTAAAGCAATTAAAAGCAACATTTTAAGTGAACTTCTTCCCTCCTGCTGCCTTTGTTTCTTCATCAAAACAAAATAGCTGTTTTTCCGGCATGTATGTAATTTACAGACCCAAACAGGTTTTCATCCAGAATGAGTCCCGCTGAAATATTTCTTTGTAATATACTTTTCGAAAAAATTATTGGAAAAGCGAGCAAAGTGCGCTGGTCTGTTCATTGCAAAACGGCGTTTGCCGGAGTTTTAATATGTGCGCGGGGTTTACTAAATGTGAGCATTTTAACCGGTTCGTAGCCCCTTTAAGATGATATTTTTTAAAGGGAAACAGGTGAATAAACGTTTAGGCATGCTTGAACATAATAAAAGTAATGAAAACTTGTTCAGTTTTGTTTTTTGCTTAAAATGGCGCAGAGTAAAGTTGATGTGAGTAAGCAAATTGTTATACTTCAAAATGTTTGGATTTCAACATGCCATATGTTCAGCTCGGTGATTTCATTTTTAACTGAAAGACACAAACTCAAAAAAGAAATTATTTTGGAGATGCTGGTTGCTGATTCAAATAAAATAAGAAACAAAAAGAAAAAGGAACGAAAACCTCCAGGATACCGGGCAAGACCTGGTAGAAGTAATATATGCTTCACAAAAAGATATCAAACAGAAAAATCTTCAAATCATCGGGACTCTCCCACTGATTTATTTCATCTGGTACTCAAACAAGTGTTTTTTGACAATAGTATCCATGGTGAAGATCATTAACGAAACTGGTCATAGTGCTCATACTAACAGAAGACGTCTAATCATAATGGAAACCGCACTTACCGTATTAAAACGAATTAATAGAAACTGTTTCCATTAAACAAAAATATAGTAATGATTTTTGAGACGCGACGTTTCGCTAAATCGTCTAATGGAAACTAAGTCTTAGTTTCCATTAGACGATTTACTGTCGCAGCGTCTTAAAAAGCATATCGGATAGGGGTTTTGTTTCCATTTAAATTGTGTTGTTTCGGCATAGATTGGCTATCGGATAGCTATCACTCCATACCGATCGTGAAAGTGACATAACATGTATCGGATAGCTCTTAAGACGATATTTTTTTAAATGGAAACAGGTGAATAAACGTTTCGGCATGCTTGAACATAATAAAAGTAATAAAAACTTGTTCTGTTTTGTTTTTTGCTCAAAATGGCGTCGAGTAAAGTTGAGTTGAGTAAGCAAATTGTGATACTTCAAAATGTGTGGATTTCAGCATGTAATATGTTCAGCTCGGTGATTTTAATTATAACTGAAAGACACAAACGCAGAAGACAAATTATTTTGAAGAAGTTGGTTGCTGATTCAAATAAAAGAAGAAACAAGAAGAAAAAAGAAAAAAGAACGAAAACCTCTAAAATACTGGACAAGACCTGGTAGAAGTAATATATGCTTCACAAAAAGATATCAAACAGAAAAGTCTTCAAATCATTGGGACTCTCCCACTGATTTATTTTTCATCTAGTACTCGAACACATGTTTTTTGACAATAGTATCATTAACGAAACTCATCATCATAGTGCGCATACTAATAGAAGACGTCTAATGGAAACATCACTTACCGTATTAAAACGAATTAATAGAAACTGTTTCCATTAAACAAAAATATCGTATTGATTTTTAAGACGTGACGCTTCGCTCAATCGTCTAATGGAAACTAAGTCTAAGTCTTAAACGATGTTGAGTTTCATATGTATATTTGAGTGTTTAAGTTTATATTTAGACATATTATATTTATGTTTGTATATTCTTTAGATTTGAAACGTTGTTATATCGATTACAAATTGTGTTTTTTGAATTATTGTGCCATTCGCCAAAACAAAAACTGTGCACGTTTTTTACAAACCTTGTGAGATATTTCATGTTTGGCTTTCAAACACGTTTCTCTTAAGGATTGTTATAAGGCTTTAATGATGTTATTGTATTATTGTTTTTTCTTTTTTAATATATTAGGAGAACGATTTTTATTTTTGATCAATAAAATAAGAACTTAGCTACATAAATAAAATGTAGTAGCTTTTATTTTTACCATGGATGGCTTTGTATCAGTACATTCAACAACTGTGTAGGTTATCCTCTAGTAAAATATATTCAGACCAAATATGTTAGGACCAAATTACTTCCCCATCCCCACTCTTGGACATTCTAAATTTTGTTAGATCGTTTTGCATAGAAGGTAATTTCAAGCTAAATTCACACTGAAAACGCAGTTTCTTGCGGCGCGGCACGTCGCTGCATGATTGTTGCTTTTTTTTGTTCACATTAAATATTAAAATACTTCGTTTTATTTTTGTATACAATAGAAAGAAACAGGCAATTCAAGAATAACAATGGAAAATGCTCATTTCAGCATGCGGCAACACAAAACGCTGCGGCAAGTTTGAATTCGATCCAAACTTGCCGCAGCGTCATGCGGCAAACCGAAAGTGAGTATACGTCATTTAGCGGCTACTATATATAGCGAAAACGCGCCGCGACGCAGAGAATTGTTTTCAGTGTGAATTTAGTATAAGGTCGCATTTTTTTAATCAGAATTTTAGTCCACCCAAGATACGACTAAGATAAGTAGTTTACAAAAGAAACTTGTGAAAACTGTTATGAAAGTTTAAACCCATAGCCTTTAAAAAATCAGGTCTCTGATTTCAATTTTGAGATAAAAGTACAAGATAAAAAATACAACAACAGCATTTAATCAATTTTGTAGTAACATATACCTTTTTAGCTGGCGCATCATTTTCTATATCATGTTCCACAAATCCTGGCAGAAACTCTTCATTATCTTCACTTCCTCCAGGCTCCAAATTTTCTTCATCAATTACATTTCTCTCTATAAAGTAAAAGTTCAATTCACACTACAAAACGAGTTCTTACAAAACGTCTTATAATAAACCACCCTTGAATTTTTACGAATGTTAAAAATGTTAAATGTTAAATTAATTTGTGAAGGAGAGACGTTGGCTTCTGGAGTGCAAAAATAGAATACCGAAAAGTTAAGCCCATTTTAAGCTACTACAATCCTGTTTATAGTTTTTTGGAAAATGACAGTTTTTTGGCTATTTGTTTAAACATCGTGATGGGTAGGGTTTATTATAGAACTATCAACGCGACAGTCCACGAAGGTTTTAACCAGGTTAGGTTAAAAACTAACTAAAGCACAGAAGAGACAGCATACATAGGCAAAAGGACCCAGTTCCAGTTTTACCAAAAGAACACTTTTGGTATGGGCCTTTTTTAACAATAGGCACAAGCGTTTTCTTAAAAAAAAAATTTATTATAAAAATATCGAGGCTGAAGATGACCATCAACGTTTTCAGATATCAAACTTGTACCTACATTTTTTCTGCTAAAATTTTTTTCTGCTGATCTTGCTTTAACAAACCAAAAAATATACATACGTTGTATTTGGCTTTCTGTAAATTCAGATCGCTTCTTCCTTTCTCGTCTTCCCAAATCGTCGATCTTTTTGTTTTTTAAACTGCTCCCATCGTCAACGGCCGTCAAAACCTTGGCCATTTTTGTCAGCTCTATTGTTGAATTTTCCTGAGAAAAAAATAAAATTTCAAAATTTGAAACATTAACCACATTAAGGGCTAAGTAGCGCATTAGTAATTTTCTTTTTGCGCCTGTTTGAGAGCGAGTATTTAAAATCAAAATCGAAAAGAGGGAATATTTGCGGACAGAGCAATAATATAAAAACAAATCTTAAAAAATTGCGTTCGCTTCATACTCCATATTTACCGCAGAAACTTCAGAAAGTACAATAACTTGAATAAAAGAGACTGAAAATAAATAAAAAATAAAGTTTGTTGTTTATTCCATTCAAGCTGGGAAAATAATATCAATTTGTTAGGGCATGCTTACACGTTGCGTGATTCATTCAATGATTGAATGAATGATTGCATCATTCGAGAAAGAAGTCATCCTGGTATATAATATGGACCGTAAATAAGTCAGATAAGATCAAATAAGCCTAATATAATATCAAGTGTAAGTGTAAAATGTAAACAAATTACCTTTTAATGTCGCCATTCCGAAAATTATTCTGAAACGATATCTATCCGCAAAATGTCTTAATTTCACTTAAAAATCGGTAATAAAATAGACAACAGTATACAATAGACACATGCATTTATAGCATATCTGATTTCTTAATTGTATTTGTTTCGTTCAACAATAGATTAGAAAAAGGGGCACAAGTTGTTGTCTACTATAGTTTATATTTTCTGTTTTTGTTTTTACTTGTGAGTCAAAAGAATGTGTTTTGTGTGGAATATCATTAAGCTCATAAGCTCAGCGACAAAGTGGAATTAATTCTACTTTTAGCGACGTTGTTTCTCTCTCGAACAGCAAATAGTCAATGATATTTGAGTATTTTCAAATAACTTATAGGTAAAAATTATTACATAAAATATTTAACAATTAATGACAAAAATGTTTTAGAAACATAATTGGTGAAATTGGCGGAAGTTTATTAATTTTAGCGCAAACTATTTCTCTTTAGTATGTTCAAAAAGGCAAATACCTTTCTGTACCAAGCAAAGTGCGTATCCTTGGTATGTCCCATATGGTTTGTGACCCATGTCAGCTCCGCGTTGTTCATGTCCAACAGTTGCAAAAGGGTTGAAACATACTTTCTGGTACGGGTAGGTGTTATTAACTTTGGCTTTTGCAAGCCGTCAACCTCTTTTGTTACTGTTTGCAACGTATCCCATCCCCTTATTGGCTGATCGCCACTTGTGGCCAGCACATAATCGTTTCCCTCTTTAATTCCTGCCAACTCTCTGTTTTTAACTAACTCGTCAACACCTTTCACCACTTCGGGAGTAAATAGAATTGGTACTAACGCACATTTACCATTTTTTTTCTTTTTACCCTCCACGTAACACACCAGTAACCGCTCGGCAAGTTTGATCTCAATGGGATCTGTTAGCTGGATGATATCTTCGGATTTTTTCCAACTACCATCTTTGATGCCATTCCAATCATCTAACTTCAATTTAGAAGTTTCCCCACCTCGCCTAGCATTGTATGTAATTGATCTGGTTAAGCATAACCTGTTAAGAGAGCGATAATCCATAGCGTCGGCTTTGTTGCTTTGAAATTTTTCTATCAGGTTGTTAATGCCGTTGATGCAGTAATCTCTGAGCTTTAAGATATCATCAGATAGTGGCAGTTCTTCAGGCTTATTTCTGTTTTTATTAGAGTTAACAGCCCTTGCATTGTTTGCATAGAGCTGCCAATCACTAGCATAGAGTTCCAGAAATCGCCTGAACACTTCCACCTCGCCAGGATTTTCCTTCAATGCCTGACAACGTGCTGCGGAACATAAACCTTTAAGCCTAAAACCAGTTACCAGGAACACGTTTGGTAGAGAAATATCACGAGGCCCTTTGTAACCTAAAATAAAGAACTACCACTTTGTAGGGTAGTGTAATTTTTGCCTCTATAACGCTACAAAAAATTACTAAAATGCTAGGAACACTTGGGAAAGTTTTTGCTTTTTAAATTTTATATTTAAAGCGGAAAATTAATTTCAAATCACAACGTATCGGAGATAAAAAGGTATTATTTTTATAGCCACGGGGACACGAGACAATACTTTCTGGCGATAGTAACAAACTCAATTTGGTTACAATCGCCTTAAAAATTTGTCATGTCGCCACACATCTGTGCTACAGTAACATTTCTATCACAACAAAGAAAACATTCATACTGCACTGTGATTGGCTGAAAACCAAAATGTTGACTTAAATTTGTTGCTAAAAGTGGCGACACGAAATTTTTTTAGGTAACAACGTTTTTTTTATTGCTAACAACATTTTTTTTGTTATTAGCAGTAGCAACAAATATTTTTTGTTAACAAAATTAATGTTATGAGTAACAAAAAAATGTTGTTAGCAACAAAAAGCTACACTGGCGACCCAAGTTGACGTTTTTAGGCGATGGTAATTAACATAAATTTGTTACTATCGCCCGAAAATATTGTTTCGTGTCCCCGTGGCTTAAAACACAATTTAGCATACGCTTTGACTTGTCGCAAATAATTTTCAAAAAACATACCTGATAATTCCATTACAGCTTTCAACACAGCGTCGTAATTCTCTGGCCTTACCAATGCATCGGATCTGGCATTCGGAGATGCTTCCAGCACACGGAACCTAATTAAAACTCTTGCCAGCAAAGACAACCCATATCTGATGTCTTGGTACCTATCCTTTTCCTTGCACTGGATCATGACATTTCCATATAAAAGTAAAAGTTTGTCATTACGAATGATGAGCTGCAGGTCTTTATTTTTATGGCAGTTAACGGAAAAGACCATTTTAAAAACCGCCGAGTACTTCCCCTCTGCCATTTCTGTGGCCAACAGTACACGGCCACTTTTCAACGTAAATTTTGATTTTGATGCTGATTTTAAACAGCACTTCTTTTTTTGGTGTTGAACTAAAAATCTTGATTTGAAAAATCCTTTACAAAACTCGCAAGGAACTAGATCAGCATCTTTTTCCTGCCAGCGAACAGAAACAATATTTCCACTGTTGGTACGTAATACCTCAGTATTATGAGCGTAATCACCTAAAAGAAAAATTATTTACATTAACCTTTTTAGCGAAAAGTATGGTGGAAAGAAAATTTGGCGAACGACGAAAAAAGTTTATTAAGAAAACATGCAAGCCTGCTTTTATCGTTGTTAATAAGGCGACAACATAAATATTTTTCAAAAATAACTAGTAACTGAGATAAAAAAAATCACTCGTTGTCAAATGCTAAAATCAAAAGCATGTTGATTAATATCCTTATATAGAAATACGTAAAAATTGGTGGACGACAAAAAAAATATTTAATTTTGGCGGAAATTTAATTTGGCGGATTTATGGCCTTCTTATGAACGAAAAAGAGATAAATTTGGCGGATTTTTGCCAAATCCGCCAATTCTGCAAAATTTTCTTTCCGTCAAAGGTGAAGCATAGTTTTATAAGCTTAGGCGCTTTGCCTTGTACAAGTGCAGTCGTGATTTAGTAGTAAGATTACAATAGTCGTACAGTAGTAGCTATAGTAGCTATAGTAGCTATATCTTAAATACATCAATATTTTTTTACTGGGCAGGTGTAATTGGTATAATTTTCTTGAGGAAAAGAATCACCTTCACGTATTAGCTTTGTCCAAATTTGGCTGCGCTCTGCACTTTTTTTAGGCTTTTCCAAAGCTTTCTTTACACTCGATTCGTCCTTATGACGACGAGTAAAATGTCGAGTTATTTTATTGTTGATCCTCTCATTGCAAAACACACAATAATGAATTAAATGACTGTCGTTTGTTCTGAAGCCATGCTCTAAAAAAGTACATTAAGCAAATGCTAAAAAAATTAAACCTACGCAAAATGATCAAGTACTAACAATGTACAAAATTATATTCACTTGAAAGTATTTCAGCTAAGGTATGTTAAATAAAAAACGAAAAACATGCACATAAAACAAGCAAAACATTTATACATAGTCACCTGTGTGTTTTGTTTTCTGCACGTCATTATTCTCATCATTTTCACCATGCTCTTCACATTCGTTATCAGCATTCTCCTCCCCCATTATTTGATCCACTGCCGCACTGATTACCTCCTCACTCTCATCATCACTTTCTTCTGTTTCAGGCAAAAAGTCCTGATCGTTGTCATCGTCCTCCTCCTCTTCACTATCAGTAAATGCAATGTCCTAACGGGTAGGAAATAAATATTAAATATGCTCAAATCAAAATAAACGAACAAAAAATAAAGCTACGAGTACTCAGACTAGCCATTGCAAATGACATCGTTTTCTTTAAATCATAGGGCCGTAATACTCAGAAATCAAGAAATGTTTTTATGTTCCTAAATCAATAATCTCGACATCTTTTCATATTTAAACTCGACTTTCATTCATTTCTCTTTTACAAAATATGATTTTTATGCGCAGTTTCCTATTCTCCCTCAGAGTCGTTTACAGCAAATTTTCGGTATCCTTTGATCTTTTTCCAACCCAACCCCAAAAATATTTGATTAAAAGATAACGTTGTCACTTGAATGTGTTGGCATGGGTTAATTTATTTTGCACGTTTCCACTTGGATTAGTGTGGGTTAAAAAATGAATTCATCAAAATTATCTCAAGTTAACCTACGTAAACCCATAGTGGAAAATAAAGCCGAAATGAACTCATACCGGCATAAGGCCGCCTAACTCATACTCAATTTACGCAAAATGAAACAAATTGTTGTCCATGTCATTCTCGCCTTTTGATTAAAATTAACAAAATCATTTAAAATAAAAAAATATACTTTTTATATTTACGATATTTTAACACAAAACAAAATAGACAAGAAAAGGTTACATCGTGAAGACTAGTCGTTTACTGGTGGAACAAAGCACGGTCAATGCGCGACTGTCGTACTATTTGTCGTACTATACTATTTCCCGCATCGATATTTCATGCATTTTTGTCCGCCTGTTAACATGAAGTAATGAAATTACTTGGACAGGTGTTATTACTATGAAATTCAGTGATTTTTCTTTGGCTCATTTTGAACTTACCAGAATTTTAGAGCAGGTGTAAAATAAAAGGGTGTTAACAAATGCCATTATTACATTACCACAATCTTTCAACTTAAACAAAAAAATAAGGAGACGTACTTCCACGCTTATTGCTTGCACACCACTGTCAAGGGATGTATTAGACGAAATATTTTCCTAAAATAAGGAACAGTGGATTCGACACACAGGCATACAATTATATTTGTAGAATGGCAAGTTTATACGTAAGTAACATATTGGGTAATTAAAAATATGTTTTTATATAATATAATACGTACGACATTATCTTCTAACGCAGGAGCTAATATTCTTTTCTAATGAAGAAATAAATAAATCACAACTTAATACCAAACAAAAATTTTTAAAGCATTAAAGCATTGAAGCAAACCGAGCCAAATTTACAAAATGTTATCTTGATACATATCTTAAGCAATTGGAATAAGTAAAAACATAAATCTAAAGAAGTGCATCCACTTACTCGAAGTATGCTGCTGTATGTTCTTGATGGTGTTGAAGTAGCCTGATTTGAAGTATAAAGACTATTAACAATAAAAATGGAAAGTATTTAACAGTTTGCTACATTTACTAACAGTATTTTGCAAAAAATATCCAATTCAACCCTTGAAATATATATATTAATAAGGAACATACTGCAAAAGAACAATTTAGGTTTTCCGCAACAGGAACGCTAGTATCTTTACTCTAAACAAATTTTCAAACACGTGCATTATATTTCCGCTGCGAATAGCAACCGAGTTGCTAAAATATCGAAGGTGTTGTAGGAAATCATACTGAATATTTTATGGTGCAAATATAAATTGTTTAATGCATGTCTTTACCTTCAGCTCAATCACATTTTTTTTACAACTATAGTCAACATCAAAGTCCACCTGTGAAAATAAAAACAGGGACCCTTTAATTCACAGAAGTTTTTATTGAAAGTAAAACTTCACAGCAAATATTCTGCTCTTATACTCCACAAAAATATTGCAATGGATGGCAAAAGAAAAACGTTGAATTAATTGACCAACTGTTCATTAGATTAAAAGAAGAATTTTGTTTTGTCACATTTGCTTAACAACTCTTTTTTTCATAAGCAACTCTATTTTTCATTTTACGCGCAATTGTGAGGAGTAAGATTTTGATTTCTGCCTTAAAGTTACTAAGAACATTAAAATTTTATAAGATTTCATACCCTTTTAACTATTTTTCTCCTTTAATGTTATGATTTAATAAAAAGAGACTGTTAAGTGTGTTTTGCAGGTTTCTTAACTTTTCAAATCTTAGCCTCAGCTCTTAGCGGATATTATCTCAATACCAAAGTAATTTTGAAGGTTTTGTTTTCTGTTTAATTATTGTAAATTATATTCAAATCTTAATTATTTTTATAATGTATTACCTGGCCGTAGAAATTTTTTTCCAAGTCAACGTTTATAAAAAAAATAGCTACCTCCATGCATTGATGTCTAATCATATCTACAACTTCGGGTAGAAGTACCAAGCTTAAATACGTATTTCTGTTACTCTAAATTGCATCAACACAAAATTTTATGTTAGGTAGCGAATGTAAAAAATCCACATTAGGGCAAAAAAAGCTTACATTTTTTGGGTGATTTATATCAAATTTATATAAAATTCGAAATATAGCAGCACTTTCATCTTCACTAACGTAACGCAAAGACTCCAAGCAAATGGCTTCCAGTTCCTCTAAAAACAGAACAAAAGATCAACAATGTTTAATTTTCCCATCCAAAAAAGTCTATATATTTATAACGTAACTGGCAACATACATAAGTTGTAATTTACCTTGATTTGATATAAAATTGGTATGAAATAACTCATGTCGATAGCAATTCTTCTACAAAAAAAATATAGCTATTTATTTATTTGCTGTATTTTTTACACTTTAGTCGGCCGATACAGAGACACTGACGCGTTGACGCTTTAGAGTTCACCAAAACGGAAGTTTATAGCACATAATTGATATTTCTCAGAATGAAGGTATTAGTTGCAAAGAAGCATTAATTTCTATCCTTTTATTGCACAAATACGATTATCTCTCGAAACAGCTTCCTTAACATTAAAATAATAATACACATATACATAATTTATCTAACCTTGCCACTGCAAATTTGAAGTATATTTGCTTTAAAGAAATGTACCAGCGGCTCCAATCTTTCAATAGTATACTCATGCAACAATGATGTCTGTACAAAGAAAAGATTTCTATACTACAAACACCTCATACAGTAGTAGTGAAAGTTAAATAAGTTCGTTTGTATTTAAATATACTATCATACACAATCATATGTTTACTAGGAACACTTTTCAAAGTATCTTCGCATTTTATATGGAGGGGAGGAGGGGGGGGGGGAGTGAGCAATGAGCAATTTCTTGGCGGGAGAAAAGAGAATGTATTTATTTTATTCAAATTGTGGTATCAGATCTTCTTCGATGACTTAGCCTTTGATTTATCATGGCTTTTTTGCCTTAAACTTGTGTTTGCATTGTAGTGTTTAGTATGGCTCATCCGTTTAGTCTCTACTAAGAATGTTATTCCTGATCGACACTGCGATCATTCAGAAATTGAAAACGTCCCACTGCGTGAATTTATAACATACTGTATGAAACATAGTAAGCCTCTTATATTTTTGTATATGTATATTACATATGCAAAAAATGTTTGTTTGTCGTCCACTGCAGCATGTGGTGTAGTAAGTTCATTTGCAACAGTAGTTCTGACGACTGGCGACTTTCTCTTGGTTACTGTCAGGCACTATGTTACCAATGCATTCAGTAACTCTTCCAAATTTCTACAAAATCTTGTGTTCCTGTCAAAATGTACATATAATTTTCGCTTATTTTTATTTATTACTTCTAACTTTTTTTCCTTTAGAAGGGACAGCTACTAAAAGATGACAGCATAACTTTTCAAAAAAATGTGTAATTATTAGTATTATTTGCAAAGAACTATATGTAACGGACTATTTTAAGGTTGCAGACAGTTATGCGTTCAAAGATAATTATCACATGGACATAGTGGGCAGTTTTGTGTTTTGTAAGGTATTATACAACAAGCATGACTTAGTGTTAAATATTTGCGACAACCTTAGTTGTACAGTTTTGAATAATTTAGCGGTCCCAGAAAACTGCCGAGAAGTGTAGTAGAGAAATTATACTCTCTTCTACTTGTTTTCATTTTTAAAATAAATCGGTCCCAGAAATGTCGCAAAAATATATATAGCAAGTAAGCTCCAATTTTTAGAGTTGGGACTGGAGATGTGATAAAGATAATGCACATGCAATGTTCTACTTGTAAAATTACTTTGTTAGACATCTCAGGCTTGAGTTGCACAGGTTCTTCGCCTTGTTTTTCGTGATCCTTTGTATTTTCCTGAACAGAAAAACAAAATATTATTCGCAAAGAACTATGTATAACGGACTATTTTAAGGTTGTAGAGAGTTGTGCGTTTAAAAATAATTATCACACGGACATTGTGGGCAGTTATCTTACAACAAGCATGACTTGGTGTGAAGTACTTGCGACAACCTGAGTGGCACAGTTTTAAATAACTTAGCGGTCCCAGAAAACTGCCGAGAAGTGTAGTAGAGAAATTATACTCTCTTCTACTTGTTTTCATTTTTAAAATAAATCGGTCCCAGAAATGTCGCAAAAATATATATAGCAAGTAAGCTCCAATTTTTAGAGTTGGGACTGGAGATGTGATAAAGATAATGCATATGCAATGTTCTACTTGTAAAATGTGAAATTACTTTGTTAGACATCTCAGGCTTCAGTTGCACAGCTTCTTCGCCTTGTTTTTCGTGATCCTTTGTATTTTCCTGAACAGAAAAACAAAATATTATTCGCGAAGAACTATGTATAACGGACTATTTTAAGGTTGCAGACAGTTATGCGTTCAAAAATAAATATTACACCGACATTGTCGGCGGATTTGTGTTTTGCAACGTATCTTATAAAAAGCATTACTTGGTGTTATGTACTTGCGACAACCTGAGTCGCACAGTTTTGAATAACTTAGCGGTCGCAGAAAGCTGCCGAGAAGGGTAGTAGAGAAATTAAACTTTTTCTACTTGTCTTCATTTTAAAATAAAGCGGTCCCAGAAATGTCGCAAAAAAATATATATAGCAAGTAAGCTCCAATTTTTAGAGTTGGGACTGGAGATGTGATAAAGATAATGCACATGCAATGTTCTACTTGTAAAATTACTTTGTTAGACATCTCAGGCTTGAGTTGCACAGCTTCTTCGCCTTGTTTTTCGTGATCCTTTATATTTTCCTGAACAGAAAAACAAAATATTATTCGCAAAGAACTATGTATAACGGACTATTTTAAGGTTGCAGACAGTTATGCGTTTAAAAATAATTATTACACCGACATTGTGCGCAGATTTGTGTTTTGCAACGTATCTTACAAAAAGCATTACTTGGTGTTAAGTATTTGCGACAACCTGAGTGGCACAATTTTGAATAACTTAGCGGTCCCAGAAAACTGACGAAAAGTGTAGTAGAGAAATTAAACTTTTTCTACTTGTCTTCATTTTCAAATAAAGCGGTCCCAGAAATGTCGCAAAAAAATATATATAGCAAACAAGCTCCAATTTTTAGAGTTGGGACTGGAGATGCGATAAAGATAATGCATATGCAATGTTCTACTTGTAAAATGTAAAATTACTTTGTTAGACATCTCAGGCTTGAGTTGCACAGCTTCTTTAACTTGTTCTTCGTGATCCTTTGTATTTTCCTGAACAGAAAAACAAAATATTATTCGCAAAGAACTATGTATAACGGACTATTTTAAGGTTGCAGACAGTTATGCGTTTAAAAATAATTATTACACCGACATTGTGCGCAGATTTGTGTTTTGCAACGTATCTTACAAAAAGCATTACTTGGTGTTAAGTATTTGCGACAACCTGAGTGGCACAATTTTGAATAACTTAGCGGTCCCAGAAAACTGACGAAAAGTGTAGTAGAGAAATTAAACTTTTTCTACTTGTCTTCATTTTCAAATAAAGCGGTCCCAGAAATGTCGCAAAAAAATATATATAGCAAACAAGCTCCAATTTTTAGAGTTGGGACTGGAGATGCGATAAAGATAATGCATATGCAATGTTCTACTTGTAAAATGTAAAATTACTTTGTTAGACATCTCAGGCTTGAGTTGCACAGCTTCTTTAACTTGTTCTTCTTGATACTTTGTGTTTTCCTGAACAGAAAAACAAAATATTATTCGCGAAGAAATATGTATAACAGACTATTTTAAGGTTGTAGAGAGTTGTGCGTTTAAAGATAATTATCACATGGACATTGTTGGCAGTTATCTTACAACAAGCATAACTTGGTGTTATGTACTTGCGACAACCTGAGTGGCACAGTTTTGAATAACTTAGCGGTCGCAAAAAACTGCCGAAAAGGGTAGTAGAGAAATTAAACTTTTTCTACTTGTCTTCATTTTATAATAAAGCGGTCCCAGAAATGTCGCAAAAAAATATATATAGCAAGTAAGCTCCAATTTTTAGAGTTGGGACTGGAGATGTGATAAAGATAATGCACATGCAATGTTCTACTTGTAAAATGTAAAATTACTTTGTTAGACATCTCAGGCTTGAGTTGCACAGGTTCTTCGCCTTGTTTTTCGTGATCCTTTGTATTTTCCTGAACAGAAAAACAAAATATTATTCGCAAAGAACTATGTATAACGGACTATTTTAAGGTTGCAGACAGTTATGCGTTTAAAAATAATTATTACACCGACATTGTGCGCAGATTTGTGTTTTGCAACGTATCTTACAAAAAGCATTACTTGGTGTTAAGTATTTGCGATAACCTGATTGGCACAGTTTTGAATAACTTAGCGGTCCCAGAAAACTGACGAAAAGTGTAGTAGAGAAATTAAACTTTTTCTACTTGTCTTCATTTTAAAATAAATCGGTCCCAGAAATGTCGCAAAAAAATATATATAGCAAGTAAGCTCCAATTTTTAGAGTTGGGACTGGAGATGCGATAAAGATAATGCACATGCAATGTTCTACTTGTAAAATGCAAAATTACTTTGTTAGACATCTCAGATTTGAGTTGCACAGCTTCTTTGACTTGTTTTTCTTGATCCTTTGTATTTTCCTGAACAGGAAAACAAAATATTATTCGCGAAGAAATATGTATAACAGACTATTTTAAGGTTGTAGAGAGTTGTGCGTTTAAAAATAATTATCACACGGACATTGTGGGCAGTTATCTTACAACAAGCATGACTTGGTGTTATGTACATCCGAAAACCTGAGTGGCACAGTGTTGAATAACTTAGCAGTATCAGAAAACTGCCGAAAAGTGTAGTAGAGAAATTATACTCTCTTCTACTTGGTTTCATTTTTAAAAAAAGTGGTCTCAGAAATCTCGCTAAAAATATATATATAGCAAGCAAGCTCCAATTTTTAGAGTTGGGACTGGAGATGCGATAAAGATAATGCATATGCATTGTTCTACTTGTAAAATGTAAAATTACTTTGTTAGACATCTCAGGCTTGAGTTGCACAGCTTCTTTAACTTGTTCTTCGTGATACTTTGTATTTTCCTGAACAGAAAAACAAAATATTATTCGCGAAGAAATATGTATAACAGACTATTTTAAGGTTGTAGAGAGTTGTGCGTTTAAAGATAATTATCACACCGACATTGTGCGCAGATTTGTGTTTTGCAACGTATCTTACAAAAAGCATTACTTGGTGTTAAGTATTTGCAATAACCTGATTGGCACAGTTTTGAATAACTTAGCGGTCCCAGAAAACTGACGAAAAGTGTAGTAGAAAAATTAAACTTTTTCTACTTGTCTTCATTTTAAAATAAATCGGTCCCAGAAATGTCACAAAAAAATATATATAGCAAGTAAGCTCCAATTTTTAGAGTTGGGACTGGAGATGCGATAAAGATAATGCACATGCAATGTTCTACTTGTAAAATGCAAAATTACTTTGTTAGACATCTCAGATTTGAGTTGCACAGCTTCTTTGACTTGTTTTTCGTGATCCTTTGTATTTTCCTGAACAGAAAAACAAATTATTATTCGCGAAGAAATATGTATAACAGACTATTTTAAGGTTGTAGAGAGTTGTGCGTTTAAAAATAATTATCACACGGACATTGTGGGCAGTTATCTTACAACAAGCATGACTTGGTGTTATGTACTTCCGAAAACCTGAGTGGCACAGTGTTGAATAACTTAGCAGTATCAGAAAACTGCCGAAAAGTGTAGTAGAGAAATTATACTCTCTTCTACTTGGTTTCATTTTTAAAAAAAGCGGTCCCAGAAATCTCGCTAAAAATATATATATAGCAAGCAAGCTCCAATTTTTAGAGTTGGGACTGGAGATGTGATAAAGATAATGCACATGCAATGTTCTACTTGTAAAATGTAAAATTACTTTGTTAGACATCTCAGGCTTGAGTTGCACAGGTTCTTCGCCTTGTTTTACGTGATCCTTTGTAATTTCCTGAACAGAAATACAAAATATTATTCGCGAAGAACTATGTATAACGGATTACTTTAAGGTTGCAGACAGTTATTCGTTTAAAGATTATTATCACACGGACATAGTGGGCAGTTTTGTGTTTCGTAAGGTATCTTACAACAAGCATGACTTGGTGTTAAGTTGACAACCTGAGTGGCACAGTTTTGAATAACTTAGCGGTCCCAGAAAACTGCCGAAAAGTGTATTAAACGTTTTTCTACTTATCAACACTTTAAAATAAAGCAAAAACCAAATATGGTGATGAGCAGGCTACAGTTTTGACGGGTAAATGTATTTTATATGATTGGGGGTCATGGAGTGCCCACGGCAAATTTAATTTTAATATATTTTGATTTCCTTGCTTAATTGTTACTTGCTCACTTAAACCTTTGTGACTGTTAATATTTTTATGACCGGTCTCTTTCATTAGACAAAATTTGACTCCGCCTGATGTTGCCGTCACGACGTATTAAACATTGCTCAACGTAAACTCTCGAAAATGGAAAATCCTCTAAATTCTGGTCTAATAATCATATGAGCATGAACATTTTGGAAAGTGTTTATATTTTTAATGTTACGATTCTAATCATATATATGAAATATAATGTTTTTTTCGCCTGTTACTCATTTTTATGTCGAAAAACCGGAAGATATGTTATATTATATTTATGTTACTAACAGAAAATTAAAATAAAACGGAAAAGTATTGTCCATGACGTTCTCAAACGCGATTTTGATAGGTAATGCTAATTCCAGCAAGAAAAAATTATTATGCTAATTTATAATCTTACGCTACAATTGTGCCAAGTTTTATATTATCAGTATAACTCTGTAAAAATTTATGGACAGAGAGGGAAATAATGCCCCCGCCCCATATTTTATTGGCCCCTAAAAGCCCATGATTGTGATGCATTAATTGTTCGAAAAAACTCAAATATTTAGGATATAAATATCAACAATAGTGTTCTTCTGGTCAATTTCAATGTTAACGGTTCGGATATCTGAAAAATATTCTAAACTAAATGTGGTTAAAAAAAAACGTTAAAAAGAAATTGTGATCTAACACGAAATTTAAAATATTGATTAATTTAATGTTCTTATGAGCGGAAAAGTAAATGTTATTTTATCGCAAATATAATTGCGACAGTTGCGTCTGTCTGTTTTTCTGTCTGTCTGTGACAGACAAAGTAGATTATGTTGTTTTTCCTTTAATGAAGCCGAAAAAGTTATATCTTATATGTTAACTTTTCGCGAAACGTCGTTAATTGCATTACACTGACGTGAAATGCGTTTAATAAGATTAGTGAAGCCATTGCATTGCGCTTATGATTTTGAGGCAAAATAACTTGGATTAGATTATAATTCGCTGGGCAGAAAACTAGGCAGCATATCGGTTCCAAATAGGACCAATTTCCTAGAACTTAGTCAACCACCCGTTTTAGAACAGACGTCATCAAAAACATTTAAATCTGAATATATCCATAATCGTTCGTCAAAAACACAGGATCTTATACGTTTTCTTGATCAGCGTTTCGAGTTCTACATAATAGATGCAACGACAAAATAAAATTGTAAAAATATTTTTTGTATATAGTGAGGTCATTGCTGACGTCATCAAAATTTAAATGGCCAATCTTTTTATTGTTCCAACGGGCTCAACTACTTTAATGGAAGAAACTTTCACGGTTTGAAATTAGTTTTTGCGAAAATATGCGGTTGATCGAAATAAATTTTTTTTACCTAATTAAAGGTCATACAGTTCTTGCAAGCGTGTATTCTGACTGTTTTTTAAATTTAGTCTTATAGCAGCACTATTCGTAGAGATCATTTTTTAATTGAAACATTTTTAGGGAAAAAACTTTTGCGGTCCAGCTTTGCGGAAACTTTTGCGAATTTTGCAAAAACTGCGAAAATTGCAAATGTTTCTTACGCTACTTTATTCGCTAATGCGATAATTTGGAAAAACTAGATTTAACTTTTTACCTCAGTAATACTTTTGGAGGCAACAGCTTGGAGTATCTAAATAAATTATGATTTGCAGTGATAGGTTACATCTGTATTTGCTATTATTAATATTTCTCCTCTTTTGTCTTACGTTTTATCGTTACCGTTGGTGGCATTTTATGGTATTATATTATCAGTTCAGTACTCAAGTTCATAATCGAATGTTTTAATGTGAGAAATATTCTCACTCAAGCACATTTTGGCACTGGAAAATAAGCTTATAATCAGTTATTACTAAAGTCGAATGTCAAAATATATTGCAAAGTAACATAAATATAATGTAATGTTGCGAAAATATAAAGGGAGCATAAACATCTTATATAAAAGTTAAATGGTGCCTTATCGGTAAATAAAAGACAGTAAAAAAGTGACCAAATTTGGCTCCGTGGCTAATATTTAGTGCCGACTAAAATTTCTTATCGCCTTTTTTTATCGACCAAACATTTCTACCGACTTTATTTTTTGCCGAATAAATTTTTTCGCCAATGTTTCCTTTGCCCTTTTATAGTTCAATTAAAACCTAAAAAGCCTCAAAATAAGGTTAGATATTTTCAGTCAACATTTTTAGTTGAAATTGTGATGAGACATTGTAAAACTTTATTTATTTTTTAAACTCAACAGGAATTATTCGGAAAAAAGTGACTATTTTGGTAAAATTTAGTCGGCAAAAAGTAAATAAAATTTGTGCGAGTTTTTCTTTACCGATAAAGGTATCAAGCAATATTTTAGTAAAAATAAGTTAAGCTTACCGCAGATGGTTTTGGGAACAGGAAAGAAGGCCGTTTTGATTCTTTTTCCTAAAATGAAAGCAAATTTATTAGATGTTCTTTTGCTTAAAAAAATCACCATAGAAGGGTTTAATTTATATTTTAATGGGAACATACCTTTCTCCAGGGCAAATTACTGTCGCCGTAACAATAGCGCAACTCTGTCCCTGAATTAATCTGTTCACCCAAGACAAATAAGCAAAAATGAACACGACCATCGACAAAAATAGGGCGCATCTTACTGTTGGAAAATGCAACCGGACTGTCATTGACAAATTTTCCAAGCCTACTAGAAAACGTTCCATCGATACTAAATAAAAGATATATATTTATACAGTAACGAATTTATGGATAGCATTAATAAGTTGTACTTGGTGTTTGTACTAGTAGTAATAACATGCAAGATATCACCCATTTGTAAACAATTCATACTATACGTACCAAACTTTATTAAAGAAGAAGAGAAATGAACCGTGCGAATCATCGTAGTTTTTTCTTCTACTTTCCCCGTCTTGGGCAGACAATAATTCACCAGGGTATTCCAGTAAAAATTCCCCCTTTGTGAACGTTTTTTCAGCCACAACACCAAAACCTGGGAGTAAAATTTGCAATGTTAATATTATTTAACCAAAAAAAGGATAATGTTTCCAGCATAGATTACTTGATATCATTTACCTATATTTTTATTTATGAAGACTTTACGTAATCCTTCTTGGTCCTTTTTTTCTCGGATAAACTCCCGAGCCACCTCATCGTTGTCTACTCTATTTCTTCTTCGTTTCTGGAAAACAAAAATACGTTTTTTTATTAATATTTTATATAATATTATAATATAATATAATATATAATTTTATATAATATGCTGTCAATCATATTTCTGAATTATGGTAGGGCAAAATGACATATTGAATTTCGAACTTTATCAACACTTTTACACTGAAATTGTCTAATTTTTTATTCCTTATGTTAAATAAGTTCACGTTCTTTGTGTTAATCAATACACGGTTGCGTTCAAAAAGGTTAATTTCCCTAATACACGACATTGTTTCAATAAATGTTGTAGTTTTGCGTCAAAGTAAAATATTCATCAAATATTTCGGTATAAGACGGACGTTCTGATATTTTACTCTTCGATTATTACCCATTTTCATTAATGGCTAAAGAAAATAATAAAATGTAGAAATTTTAATTAATTTCAGCTTCTCGAAGCAAAGATGCTAAATCACAGAGTTTTTATAAAGAATGATAATGTCAGCAAAATATTATTACTGTTATTGCTAACAGTCATAATTTGTAGCATAAATACAAAAGCTAACCTGTCTGAAATCCATCTTTTAAATCGTAAAGATAAGTTCAAAACTGGACGCTAACTAGTAACTAACAGCTCACTTCTAAGTACGGAAGATATTATTTCGTAAAATAAGGTACACAACTGTTGCAGTTATTACTTAAAACTATCCCTACAATTGCTACTAAATCCTTATTATGTTTAAAACTTGTAACTTACGCCCTAAGTTTATTTCATCACGGGTGTGGGAGGGGGGAGGGGGGAGGGGGGTTGTTGCTAGTGATCATAAAAAAATGGCGAAGCTCTTGTCCTTATAAAGGATATAAATAAAATGAATAATTGGATATTTTTTTTTGCCCTGAGATTCCACTTTAGTCGTTGAAGAGTAACTAATTCTATGCATTTCAAATTAATAAATTATTAATTTTATCTCCACTATTAATTCTTCACGACTAAACATAAATCCCAGGGGTTTCCCCCAATAAGGTATAGTGTTAACCCTTCCTCGAGAGCTCTTCTTGAGTCTTCTTGAGTCCCGAATAATCCGCCCCCTTCCCTGCTAATAATAGATTATTTTCCAATCCCCGCATTTAACCTAGCTAATTCACATTTGCATTTATAAATTGAAGACGGGGCCTTTAAAAAAAACTAAAGAAATTCAAATATTCATTTTTTGACATATTACATCATAACTTCATCACAAATAAATTTAAAAAATTGTCAACAGAACATCAATAATGTCGTCGACGTCGCCGTCACTTTCTTCGTCTAATCTAACAAACTGAAGAAAGCCTTGTCTTGAAAGCCTTGTCTTTATTTTCATGTAAATTGCTGGAATAAAGAAAACTGCAATAAACGTTCCTTTTTAACTGGAGATGGAGGGCGTTTATCAGATACGGGCGTTTATTAGAGACCGGGGGTTTATTAAAATTTCAATATTTTAGAGTTTATTGAAAACGGGCATTTGACAGAAGTTGGCCGTTTATTAGAGACTTTCTGGTAACTGATAAAATTAGCCTTAAAAGTCAACTTCTCAAAATACCCATGTTTCTATTTTCCTGCTTTGTGGAGTCCATAAAAAAAATGCTTTCTAGAAAAAATAATCCCAAACGAATAGAATAAATAACAAGCCGCAAACCTATGATAAATGCTGAGTAGAAAGGACCAAGAGCCGGCGTGAACACGCAACATTGTACGCTACAATAACAATATAATACAACCTATCCCCATGCGTTTTTTTTGTTCCGCGCCAGAATCGGGGGCGAGGTTGAGTCCCTGTAAAGTGTCTAAAATCTAAAACAAATATGGCTTAAAACAAAAAACAGCCATCCCGGGTTAAATTTTTAAGGTTTCTTAAGCGGCACAGACAGGGTCTTACACAAAAGCTACATTTTTTTATAAGAACCAGGAAATTTGGCTTCAGTCCGAAGTGTTTTTTTTTCATACTCGTTCAGTCTGAAATTGTTCTTATTCTGTTCTTAAATTTTGATCATTTTTATTCTTTAGAAGTTTTTGCAACCTAAAATCTAAGTTTCGTAAAATCGCAACAATTGATTCTGTGAACATTTATAACTTGAAAGATATTTCTCCATGTTTGTTGTGTTTTTCAGAGAAAAAGAAAAAAACAGAAAAATTTAAGCCTTGCCATTCTTATGTTGTTCTTATTTTCCCACAATTTTCGGCCTCATTGTTCTTATAAAACTGTTCTAAAAAGTGTATTTTGACTACAAGAACTAGTTAGAATGAGTTAGCGAGTTGGAATGAATGAATGAACCATTCAATAGTGAATTGAAAATTCGAATGCAGAATTCGAAAAAATGAGGAAAAAGCTAAAACATTCTCACGTGGTAAATGTGGAGAGAAGGTAAAGAAGATCGCACGGATAAGATAAGATCACATGGACAAGTCGAGCATACTAGGTAAGTATTATTGTATATTATATATTTTTTTGTTTTGTTAGTCAACATCTTTTTGTTACTTAAGAATTAATCAAGTGCTTTTATTGCCTTGTATTTTCTGTTTGCATACAGGACATTACAAGAATATTTTTTTATGTTCTATTATTTGCATAGAAAAAGGAAAGTAGAACAAAAGGCGAAAAAATGTTTTCATGTAGTGTAAAATAAATGAATGTTGCTCAAAATGTAAGAAACAAATCAAGAACGATTTTACGTACGCTTAACATGTGAAAAATAAGAACACTTTTTCGGACTGACGTAAATTAACTGGCTTTCATAAAAGTTGCCATATTACCAATTGATCGCAGTTTTTATCTAGAACCTCATATACAGGGCTGGTTAAGCACACATTATTTTTATTTATAAAGAAACCCTTCTAAAAAACACTAAATGAACATGTATGGAAGGTTATTTTTTTAAGTTTTGTCGTCGGATGGATGTGCTCATTATTTTAAGGAATCGAATATTTTTCTTATTTATATAAGTTCTTAACTGAGAAATCGCGCGCTTTGTAGACTTTCATCAAACGTCGTCGCGCTTTGTAGACTTTCATCAAACGTCGTCGACCAACCAATCACCCTATTTCTTCAAAATTGTACAAAAAAGTTGCAAACTCTCCGAAATAAAGTTTAAATTTGACAAATTAAATCAAAAATGGGTGATAAATCGAAGTCGACAAATTTGATTCAACAAAATCGCCGTGTATATCGCGCGGTTTATTTTTATTTTTAAAAATCAACTAATACTTTATTTAATACAGTTAAAAATGCGAAGACATATAAAAATAAATAAGGACAGGTTAAGGTTAAATTAAAAGAACCGAATATAAAAAAAATTGAAAATATGCACTATTGGTGTCACTAAAGTTTTATTTTTCTTACGCCTAAAAACATTATGGTGTCTGATCAAGCATTATTCTTAAAATGTTTTAAAATTGAGCCTTGATGAATCTTATAAAAATAAATCTTACAACTTTTTTTAAACACATGTTCGGTGGAAAAATGTGCTAGAGTAACTACTTTGAATTTTTCTTAAAAATTTTTAAGCTTGAAAAATTGGTCGAGGCTCAACATGTTCTTAAAGCTTAATTTCAACCTAAATGATAAACTAGGTAGGTTCCAGAAATATTCTTATAGAAATAGCGTATCGCTTTTTTGCTAAAACTACTTTATGACAAAATCAAGTTCTCTTAGCAAATCCAATACGTTGTATGATTTTATTGATGATGCTTTTTGGTCTTTTGTGATCTATTATTCTTTCTGTGCTTATTTGTTTTTGCTTGTTTTATATTGTTGTTATGTTAGCATAAAATTTTCCGGTTTTGTTTGTGCATTTTTCTTGCTCTCAAGTAAAACAGTACTACTATACTGCAGTAAATTTTGTTTTTGTATTTAATGTAGTATTTTAAGCCCACTGACAAACAAAAATGTAATTCAAAAATTTGGTTACGTATTTTTCGAATGTCGTTGATAATTCGAATATTATTTTGAATCGAATGTTGTTTAGAAGAACTGCATGGTAAAACCAAAAACAAGCACAATATTGTGTATCGCGTAGTATTTGAATAAAATGTCACATAAAACATAAAACCTGTTAATAATACAGCCCTTTTTATTTAGCATAACAATTTTAAATTATTTAATATTGAGGAAGATTAAATACCGATTTTAAGTATAAGCCCTGGTTCTTTGTTCTAATAAAAAAATACGTAGCTAGCTATAACAACATCTTGTTATGAATTTTACATAAACCGCACATCATATTTAAAATGTTCTTAACCACTTCTAAAGCAATTAATTACCCCTAGCTAACTACGGTATTACTTTAGAAAAAATGCCAGCTATATACACTCTTTTTTCTATAAACATAAGCTATAGCTATACTTTTTATAAGAACTAGCTTGCTAGTAAAGTGGGTCCAATCATGTCATAGTTGTTCTTATTTTCGACTGATTTTTATTCCTATCTGTTTTATTTTCTTCTTAAATAAAGCAACTCTAATCTAGAATTCTTCGATACTTTGAAATTTTCTTAAAATTGTAGCTATAGCTATGTATCTTAGACTGTTTAGACAAATAGTTAGGCTTTCTTTAAATTCTTGAAATAGCTTTCTTTAGAAAAAGCGTGTTGTATGTTACCCAATGCTCATACAACGCCCTTTCTGAAAGTTTTAAGGACTTTTGTAACGCGTTAAAGGGATGTTTTGTATTCACTGTGTTGTAGTAAATTTTTTTGGAAAATGGACTAGAAGCAACACCTTTTTGATGCTTTACAGATGTCGCTAAGCCTTGCTGTTTTTGTAAAAGTGTTTGAAAAAAGTGTAACGGAAAAGTTAGTATTGGCTTCTTTTATACTCATCAATATTTAGCAACCTAAAAATAAAAAATAATAATAATACTCACATAAAGTACTACCAACCCAACAAGTATACGCGTTTTTACAAGTTTTAAAACTCGTACAAACTTGTTTTAACTAGATTACCGCCTCGATGATTAAAGCGGCACCCAAAAAGTCCCGAGTTTTTGTCCCCGAAATTACTCTTTAATTCCAACTCTCGTAAAACAATATTAAATACTTTAATTTTCTAATCCTTTCGATTTATTTTACTGGTCCTATGCACCAATGTTTACTATTAAAATTCAAACATACTATTAAACTTTTTTTTGACAAAATTCAAGTTTAACTTTAAAAATCGCCTGTAACATTCACGGTGGACGAAAATCTTCCATTTGCAGCTTCTTTTTATCTTAGATATACCAGAAAATTTTCAACTCCGCCTCACTCGTTGCGCCCCTTCTTTTTAATTATTCAATAACCTATGGTAAAAATATCCTAAAATTTGTTACCTTACGATACAAAATTTAATAGAGAACGCGATGGAAAAGAGTATTTTTGCTTAATGTGGATTGAATCCTCGCATTTTGGTCCTTTTTGGAATCAAGCGCAAGTTTAAGTACAGCGCCCATAATTTCATTTCCACTTCTTGTTGTTTGGTTCTGTTCGAACGTTATTGTGGAGAAATTTTAGAAAAGAAAAACGCGAATTGTTACATTTTCGTGAATTAATTTTTTCTTTTACAGAAATTGTTGAATTTAACAGGAATTAATTTCGCGTATGAAGAAAAATGTGTAACAACATAAAACAGGAATTTAAAATTAAAAGATTATAAAAGTTGAATTCATGATATTATTAAGCTTGAAATTACTTCCCCCTAATTCCTGTATTGTAAGATCTTGAATTGCTGGATCGTTGTTCTTTCTAGATCTATGAGAAGACTTGTTGATACCTTAAGTGTATAAAAGGTGCGAAAATTTATGTGTGGAATAAGAAAATGAGGAACATATTAGTGCAAATGTTAGTAAGAAACACACTAATTAATTCCGCATAAACCCCTAAACAATGGCCATTCGCAAGTAAAAAATCAATTTACTTTTGCGTAACATATATTTGCTTGGTACAAAAACAAATCAGAGCATTAAAGCTTTTTTTAGTAGTCTCATATTTCTATAGTAATGCCATTCTTCCATATCCATATCTACAGACTATTGGCTATAACATTTATTTTGTATAGACTTGCTCGTCTGTGGTACAAAGATGTGACTTAGATTCCAAACTTTCATCATCCATGAATTTTTAAAAATATCATATTATCGTGGTTGTGATATTTTTGGCTTACTGCTACTGGTAACACATGATCCAACAGCTTTTTCATTGCCTTTAGAATACAACAATTGTGCAAGTGACTAAATCAAAGTCTCTTTAAATTTAATTCAATAGATCTTTACTTTTATCATCAACGTATCTTGGCAATGGTGGTGGGGTTTTATTTATATATAAGAAACCAGTCTCCAAAAACAAGTACATATAACAAAGAAAATACGTAAAAACATAGCCAATGTCTTTCATACATATATGAGAACCATAGTCCAAACCTAAAAAAAGCTTAGTAAACCAAAGGTTTTTCATTTAAGGCACAAATTATTAAAATTTTAAGAAACTCAACCAAATGCTTAGGTCTCTTATAAAAAACGTATATTCTGAAAATGTAGCAGTCTTAGTTT